>PJEM01012242.1:0-48350 GCA_004023845.1 Helogale parvula | reverse complement strand
GGCCATTTGTAGGAAAGTGGATGGACCTCGAGGGTGTCATGCTAAGCGAAATAAGTCAGGCAGAGAAGGATAGATACCATATGTTTGCACTCATAGGTCTAACAGGAAAACAGGAGAAACCTAATGGAGGACCAGGGGGAGGGGAAGAGGGAAAGAGAGTTAGGGATAGAGAGAGGAACACAAAACTTGAGAGACTATTGAATGCTGAAAGCGAAGTGAGGGCTGAAGGGGGAGGGGGGAAAAGAGGTGGTGGTGATGGAGGAGGGCACGTGTGGGGAAGAGCACTTGGTATTGTATGGAAACTAATTTGACAATAAACTACTTTAAAAAATAAATCTATACCTCTTAGAAAAAAAAATAAGGTTTGATTTAAAAAAAAAGACACATCACACTTAAAGGTGTTTAAACAGAATACTTAAATCATGAACATGCTAAAGAATGAGAACACTGTGCAAAAGCAAACGCAAGCTTGAGGCTAACAAGTCAGTAATGTTTCACCAAGACTCACTTTGACCATGTCTCCTGGAGGTGAGGACTAAATGACTAAAACCACTGAGTGTGAAGTGAAACAGCTGAATCTTATCTCAGCTGTTAAGTTAAAAAAAAAAAAAAGTTCCGTTTTCACCTATCTTTCTATGGAAACATTCTTGGTGCTAGTCAGAATGTATATTATTTTATATAGCAGCAATGCAATGGGGCTAAGGGGAAGTAGAATGGCTCAAGCCCACCACAGGCTCAGCCCTTGTCACCTCTGGTTTGAACCTTGTCACCCTAACGGTTTACCAGCCTCCCCTGCTCTGCAGCCCTCCACACCCAACCACCTTTGTTCTTCTGCCAGGAATACCTTCTTGAAAGCACAGATCGCTCTCCTCTGCTATTTGCCACAGACTGAGCTAGCATGAGAGAGAAACTTCTGGACAGGGACTAAACTGAGCAGCTGCCTGGAAGAGGCTAAGAATCTGCTCCCAAACCCAGGATTTGGAAGGAAACTCTCCGCTCAATTCAGGCAGGACTTCGGTGTGAGTATGGTGTACAATTGAACTCAAAAGAGCCAATGATGAGGAATTTCACTCATTTACATTTATATGAATAGGCACAATAAGCATTTCCATTCAGCATCCTTGCTCACAGGACAATTTGTGACTGGTTGGCTCCCAATAGTTATAATTAGATGCTAATACATCATGAAAATGCTTTTTCCACTGTGATAGCTCACTCATCAACCCTCCTCCCATCTCTTTGCCCGTGGCTTTCTGTGTTTGTACCTCAGAATTTAGTAATTTGTGTACCCTCATTTTCCTGCCTCTTTACCAATCCACTAATTCCCTATATACATTTTTATGATTTCTCCCTTCCTGAGAGATGGCATAAGTTATAAGCTTTCTTTTCTCCATTTTCCTTTATCATTCCCATGGGTTTCACTGAAGAAAAAGCACAGGGTTTCTATGATAGACCTGTTCTATTCCCATCTTTTTCCTTCCTTCTTTTTCACCTTATTATTTTTTAAAGTGACAACCTTTTTTAACACCAGATAGGAACTTCTTATAGATGCTAAAAGAATATACCACTCTAAGTTCATGAATTCTTAATTTATGTAACAAACTGTAGTCACAGAGGGATCACTGAGGTTTTCAGTAATCTGTCATTCCTCTCAGACATAAAAGAACATCAGATGGAGGAAGAGAGAAGGCAGTAGAAGCAGAGAAAACACCTGGAGCAAGTCCTGTTCGAGGAAATACAGAAATTCCAGAAATAACATGGAAAGTATGAAGGGTGCCTGGGTGACTTCAGCTCAGGTTGTCATTTCACGATTCATGGGTTCCAGCCTTGCGTTGGGCTCTGTGCTGACAGCTCAGAGCCTGGAGCCTGCTTCGGGTTCTGTATCTCCCTCTCTCTGCCCTTCCCCCACTCATTCTCATTCTATCTTTCTCTCAAAAACAAATCAACATTTTTAAAAAATTTAACAAAGAATGAAATTAGCCTAGAATCCTTAGGCTTATGACAGATACTGAGGCCTTGCTTATTAAGCAAAGGATCTGGAGCTCAGGCTTTTGGAGATGAGAAACCAACAATGATTTGTAAGAACACAGATTGTTAAGAGTTTTGATATCATTTGCTCCGATCTTAGAATCTCTGTCCTTATTTCTCACCAAAGATTTCTAATTCTCCAATTGTAAGTTTTTAGATATGGGTGTTTTTAGTAACATTACCACCCTCTTTAGGGAAGGAATTTGAAGGGAGTATTTTGATCTATTCTTAACTTCCTGCTCTTTTCAGGGGGAAAAAATGCTCGATAAACCATTAGAGTCATACTTAAACGTGTTTGTATCCTGACATGGACAAACCACTGTAAAAAGAGTAAAGATTTGTTTGTAAAGCAATCTGGGAAACGTGAATGTAGCCTGTACATGGATGACAGTGAGGGATTTTTATTGCTGTGATGTGAGATAATGGCAAAGTTGTTAAATCTCTATATCAGTTAGGCATCATAATAAAGCTTTTATAGGTAAGACCCATGATATCAAAGATATATTTTAAGCTCAGTAACTCCTCTAAAGCAAAACAGAGGAATCTATAAAGCTGCAACAAAAATAATAATAAAATCGATCACTGTTGAGTATGATTGGTAGGGGTGCTTCTTTTCTGCTTTTATGTGTTACAAAATTTCCAAATATAAAGTGAAAAAATAATACCAAATTCATCTGAAGTAGTCAAAGAACTAAATATATAATAAAAATAAATTGTGGCAACCAGGTGAACAAGAAAAACTAGAAGTTAAGCTTATTTTTAAATGCTTCCTAAAGAGTTTAATACAGAGAGATGTTCCAAAATCATTTAAAATGAAGCAAAAAAATAATAATTTTAAAAGTCTCATAAAATTTAGTTATTCAGAATTAAGACCCCAGGAAAGTATCAAAATAAACATGGTGTGTAGGAGATAATTAGTCTCTAGAAGAATAGCCATTGCTCTTTCTTCATACACTTTCCAAGTTCAATCACATTTGATAAGCACCTTGGTGTATTCATTTGCATAGAACCACTAAATGTGAGACCAGAAGGGAGACTTAGAAATCACTCTAATTTCACCTGTGTTTCGCAGGATATTATTTTGAGCTACCATTACAAATAGTCAAGCCCTCAAATTTTAAGATGAGTAGATTAACAATATACACTAATTTCAAATTATGCAAGGCACTGATATTTGTCTTAAAAGCCTTTGCAAAAATAATAACCACTAATAATAACCAATAGCGTACACTTGAACACTTCCATCTAAGGAGTTGAATCGCTACCTTTACTCTGGCCTCAGACATTTCCAAACTATACAAATCTTAGAAATTATATCACTTTTCTACTACCAATCATTCCTATTATTCTACAAATTATGAGTTTGAATATGCTGCCTTAATACTGGAAATGCTTTTAACATATAATTTAGTTCATAGTAAAGGCCAGTATCTATGTTGAAAATATCTAGAGTCTAATGTGGAACTTTTAGGGAGCTGGCAAACTGCTGTCTGCAGGTCAAATCTGACTGACCCCCTGTTTTGTAGAGAAAGTTTTACTGGAACACAGCCACACATATTCATTTATCTGTTATTGGTCGCTGCTTTTACACTACAATTGATATAGGTGAGTACTTAACAGAGACCATAGGGCCACAAGTCTAGTAGGTATCAGTTAGCTTTTTATAGGCAAAGTTTACCAAATTCTGGCTTAAGGAATAACTCTCAACTGCCAATGTCACCGACAATTCCTCCTCCTCCCCCCCCAAAAATATGATGAGGCTAATAAAGAGATAAAGAGAAATCCTTGTTGAGTTGCATAAATATGAGAATAATAACCATACTGATGTATGTTCATAATGATGACTCTATTAGTATATATTGTGGGAAGTTCTTAGTTTTTCTCTTATTAAGTAGAATAGGTACGGGGTGCCTGCATGGCTCAGTTGGCTTGGTGTCTGGCTTCGGCTCAGGTCATGATCTCATGGTTCGTGGGTTCAAGCCCCGTGTCGGGTTCTGTGCTGACTGCTAGCTCAGAGCCCAGAGCCTGCTTCTGATTCTGTATCTCCCTCTCTCTGACTCTCCCCTTCTCGCATTGTCTCTCTCTCTCAAAAATAAATAAAAAGCATTAAAAAAGTTAAGTAGAATAGGTAGTACCAGCAAGTTAGCAATGATGATTATTTCTAGAAAAATATTCCTATTTTCCCATGGTTTCACAACAATATTGGTGATGCATTTATCAATTGATCTAATCCATAAACCCTTGCATTCTCAATCTGAAGCCTATGCTGCCATAACTATTGTTCCTGAGGCACAAAGAGACAAAGTTGAATATTTCTCAAGGACATTGTTTATGTCTAGATGGGCAAAAGAACTTGATCTCTGAGATGAAAGCACAAAAATCATTCTCTTTAACCCTTTTCTCCTGGCCATACTGTCACTCTTCGCAATCTTGAACATTATGCTTCGCTCACAGTAATCCTCTTAAATTTCACATGGGGGATCAAGGATGTTTAAATAGAACTAAAGATACACTGGTCACGGATTTATTTGCCCAAAGGAAATGGATGAAATCTAAAGGCCACAAAATTTATGATAGACAATTTTCAAATTTCAATCTTAAACCATCCATGCAGTATAGGATTTCAATAACATCACGATGGTCACAAGAAACACGGCCAGGCCATGATGACATTGAGGCTTATGGAAGGTATGATTTTATTATAGCAGAAACTTGAGTCTATTGGGATTTGGGATTTTCTTGAGAAGATCTGTTTTAAGAATCTATCAGGTTGGCTATATGTTACAGAGGAAAACAAGACTTCCTCTAGAGATAAAGAATCAGTAAAATCTTGCGAAATAGAGTAAGATTCAGAAAAGAAATATGAATGACTTCCTTATAAAAAGATGGTTTTTTCCTAAAACTTTAAGAATGAGACATGATGTCTTACAACATGTTAACAGAAACCTTCAACACTAATTTCATATAGGACTTGCTTACAGCAAGTCAGTTAATGAAGGCTATTGTCAGTCATCAGTGTTTCTGTGGTAAATAAAAGAATCACGGAATTTTTGTGATAGAAGCCATTGGTGGTATCCAGAAAAATAACTGACGCATTCAATCTCATTCTAAATTTATATTTAGAGCAAAAGTGCAATAATCATAATGATGGTACACCTAAATCTTTTTTGAAGAGATGTCTCAAAATTGGTATGTTATGCTTTCCTGTACTTGTGACAACTTCCTTAACTAGTACACGAAAAATTCTTTTTATTACTGCAATGATGAGTAAACCTCATGAGAAGGCACACTCAATGTTGCCACTTCAATGCTTTTTACAAAGAAAAATTGGAAGATAGTCAACAACATTGTTTTCCCAAAAGTAGTAATGTAGATTTCCCAGATGCCCAGGAACCTGCTTTTTGTGAAATGTGTTCTAAAAATCAGGGCTTTTCCCCCAAACAAGATAGTAGTGTTGTTGTTGATACATTAAAAAAAAAAAAAAAAGAAGAAGAAGCAGCAGCTTTCTTTCTTGTCTAGCTCATATGACATACGTATTCTAAATTTGCAGAGCACATCTAAACAAGGAACTGGTGACTCTGGTAATGGCCAGGGGCACCTTATCTGCTTTTATATAGAAAACTTTAATTTGGAGAGGAGTACCAGAATTTTATTAATTTTATTTTCTGAAAACATAAAATACATGTTTTAATATACTGGAGACGTGGCAATAAATGTATGCTCAATTTATTTCTTTTTAATCTATATTTCATCACTAAGAGTGACTGATGGAAGAGTCTTAACAGATAAAAGATGAGACAATGGCCAGGAAGAGAAGAGTTAGAGACAATAAAATCTTGAAATTTGTCTTGTGCTTAACTAGCACAGTTTGAACAAGTAGCATAAAGAGTGCTGGAGATCACTGTGCATTTAAGAATGCACTGGTGACAGTCCTAATGGATTGTCAGCTGGCTGGAAACAGAGTCACATCCTGGCATCAGGAATATAAAGTGAGGGACATAGAGTTGAGCCCATTAAGCCTATCTTGCATGTGAGAGATAAGGTTTTATTTGTTGTTTTATATTAAAAAACTATTCAGAAACAACTTGGATTTGAGTTATAGCTTGCTGAAGGCTACTTTTAAAAAGCAATTATCCAGGGGTGCCTGAGTGGCTTAGTTAAGTGTCTGACTTTCGTTCAGGTCATGATCTCACAGTTTGTGGGTTTGAGCCCTGTGCCTGGCTCTGTGCTGACAGCTAGCTCAGAACCTGGAGCCTGTCTTCAGATTCTGTGTCTACCTCTCTCTGGCCCTCCTTTGCTTGCGCTGTTTCTGTCTCTCAAAAATAAATTTTAAAAAATTTTAAAAAATTAAATAAAAAAATAATTATCTTCATTAATAAAACCTACAAAGTTTAGTAAGTAGATGTGTTAAAAGTATAAAGTTTATTTGTGTAATATTGTGAAATGAAAATATTTTTTTCACTTCCATTCTATTATGTTATATATGAACTATACAAAAATTTAGGCTAGTAATTTCTGAGAACGGAGGAATTGCAATTTGCCATACAATTAAAACCCATTATTTCAGAAACAAAGCAATCTAAAACTGGAGCTGAATCTCTTAAAGCCTTCTCTACATAGCAGAGGTATGATGCAAATATTCTGCAAGAGGTGAGAAAAAATTTGATCTGAGGTCTGTTAGTGCCTATTGGTTTGGATGTGTTCAAGTTTTGTAGTTTCTGACTATCAGCATATCACCATTTTGCCATTTATCACAATCAACAAAACATTCAAATGGCCACAGCCTTCTAATAACTAGCTGGCTTGTCAGAATTTGCAGAAAGCATCAACTCATTTTACTACTAAGCAAAAGAGCAAATAGCAAAATTGCTGGAATTTAAAAAACAAAAGTATGAGTCTATTTTATTATAGTAGGAGTCTCCAAGATATTACTCAACTAATGATAAGTTGTGTCACATGAATAAACATTGGTGATGCTGACAAGTTGATACATACCTACCTGCCAAAAGTACCTGACAATAGAGAGAATAGAATATTGTAGGTAGAGAGTAAGGTTTGCCAAAACCTCTGAAATTTTCATTTTAGCCTTTTGTGTAAAACTTTTCCTTTATCAAAGTATTCAGTGTTATTTCTAGGGAGCTATGAAGTTGACTGATTGGATTAACACCTCCCTTCCTTTCCCGCCTTTTTGGTGACCCTGTTAATGGACTGTCAGATGGCTGGAAATGAATAGTCAAATCCTGGAAGCAGAAATATAAAGGAGATGTGAGGGGCACAGAGTTAAGCCTATTATGTTATCTGTGTTTTTTTTTAAAATTGAGAAGTTAATGTAATGAGCTTTTGCTTAATTTGGGACATCCTCAATTTTTATTGCCTGGATTGTGTGCCTCATATATCTGGCACACAAAAAAGTATCAGCTGTAACAGAAGCAATTCTGTTGGCACTTTAACTGTCTAAATATAACCCATTAATCTTAGTATTTACCTGAAAAGGATATGTTAGAGGGAAAAAGTCATTGATTAGCTCCAAAAATCTTCATTAAAGGATTGTCAACACATTCTCAGTTCTGGTATCAGAAGTAGAATTTCTTTAAGCTCTAACTACATTGTTTGGCAAAGCTTAGCAGGCAGATGCCAAGTCTAATTTGATTCCTCTAACGGAAAAATAACATGGAAAAATACTTGCTTCCATTTATCTTGATCAAATATCAATCATTTTTGACAAAGCATAATTCCTCTCCAAAAGAAAAATTAAAGGATATGAGAGACATGTTAGAAATCAGAATTTTAAATAAAAAATACCTTCAACAACAGAGTACAGTAATAAGGAGTATTTAGGGCAATATTCCAAATAGCCATCATTGAAGATGTATGAAAGTAATTTGATCACATCAAGTTAAGTTCTGCTAGTGCAGGCTAGTGAACTCACAGAGTTTTGGGTTTGGAGCTCATGAAAGCTGAGGGGCATAGGGATTCCAAAGCATAGGATAGATGAGAATTGAAGAAGGCTTATCCTACACAACTTAAGAATGACATCAATTTAAGAACAATAATTACATGGTCACCCTGCACCCAGAAAGAATTATGAACGAAATAGAAGTAAGACATTTTCCAGCATCTGCTTTCCCACAATTGCTCAGGACCATGTAATAACTTCAAACTCCTTAGGTCTTAGTGTTTTCACATCTGGTATTTCTTTTGGGGGAGAAGGGGCTACTTCTTGTTTTGTCCTTTTCATTCTCTACTTCGCTGACAGATTACTGCTTAATCCCACTGATACCTTAATCTCTGATGATCTACTTAGTCAATTCTCCTTCTCTGGTCCCATTAGCTGCCACTGACATTACCTTGCCCACCATTATTTGCTTCATAGTTGCTTCCATCATGCCATGAGGCGATCCCACCCCGCTGCCTGGTAGGGGTATTTATCATCAGTGGCTAATTGTTATGCAACACTCTAGCCAACTTTACATAGTTTATTGTATTCTATCTTCAGCTCAGAGTTAGGTTGTCCATAGTCACTGTTTCTTAAATCAGTGTAGTAAACCTCTTCCTGTCCTGTTCTTTCTGCTCATGTCAACTTACTGCATGGTAGGCAAAGTCCTCTGAATTTGGTACCACATGGGAAAATGAATATCACAAGGCTCTCAGTGACTAAATCTACCTAAGTTTAGCGGGGTTAGGGGTAGAAAAAAAAGAAACAGTTGAACAGCAGCTTCAGTCCAGCAAAGGTAGTTATGGGAAAGATAAGCAACTCAGACTGGGCCCTGGCCATTATGTGGGAGTAGACAGAGTTAACAAGGCTGTGGTCATGATCACCTCAAAGAGCCAAGACATAATGAATCATAGAAATATATCTGTGTTAAACAAAACTCAACTCCTTGACAAATTAGGAAGGAAGGAATCCAGGAGGAAGATTCAAAAAGCAATGTTAGTAGCACCAAGGATAGATCCAATACAGTTGCACTAAAAATGTTCTTGCCTAGTTGGAGAAAGCCTTACTCTCTTATCATTTCCCAGACATATATTAAATATATATATATATACCTTTATATAGAATATATTATAAATATGTATACAAGAGAAGTTTAAAAGATAAACATTAATATATAAATATATATAAAAGATAAATTCCATCTGGGGTTTGTCTGCTGTTTGGGGAGCTCCATTATCCCATGGGTATGCCAGGTCATAAATTATCTATACTATCCTGATAAAACACGAAATATTCCCCAAATTATAAAGGACTCCACCTTCAGGTTCTGAGTTGAGAGTTGGGGGTCATTTATGGGTACTTTCCCCCACGCTTTTTCTAGAGTACTCAAACAAGCTTTTACTTAAACCTTATACTCATAAAAATGACAACATCAGGGAAAACGAGGCACAGCTTATTCATTGGTCTTGACTGACTAAAGACATAGGTAGATATTTTGCTACATTATTTTTTTTACACCGGGTAGAAGCACATTTACCCAGAGAAGAAAATATCTTCTTTGTCTAGGACTAATAGTGGAATGAAAAATTTACTGGGACTCACAATTCAATGTGAGCACAATAACAATTGTTCCTATAGAGATTTAGTCTTGTTTTACCCATTTTTCCTCATTAGAGTGAGTGGTTTTTAATTAAATTAAATTGTTTAATTTAATTGTTTTTTAAAATATATTTCAATGCTATAAAAGGGGCACTTTCTGCCATTGTGACCCAGCTATGTTGTGGGCAGCACTGTAGGATTTATAACAGAATATATACGCATTTGTTCCTATTCAGAGCCCTGCTCTGGAGATTCCTGAAAGTAACAATAACTTTAACATTGTTGTCAGAAATATGTTCTCCAAACTCTCAAATAAACAA
Source organism: Helogale parvula (assembly GCA_004023845.1). Lineage (NCBI taxonomy): Eukaryota > Metazoa > Chordata > Mammalia > Carnivora > Herpestidae > Helogale > Helogale parvula. Next base: position 38,468 of record PJEM01012242.1, on the reverse strand, counting down.
GGAGGGATCCGAGTATTCTACCTACCATAAATAATTTGAAAATAGTAAGGTCAGGAAGAGTAAATGATAAGATCTACCCCAGACTATTGCCTGGGGGTAGAGAGAAATTACAGAGTAGACATGCCTACCTATGAACTTCAACACTGTATTTCATCCATTGACTTCAACACCATATTTTTTTATTTTACTGACACTTTTCCATAGCTACAGGTGAAGTGTTAATGTATTATACCTCACTGAGTATAAAGAACATCCACGATATTGCAAAGTCTGTTTTAAAAGCATACACTCTTACCTCTAATGTTGTAGCCAAATACTGAAGAACACCCTGTGGATTGGACATTTTCCTTCTGTTCAGATTCATATTTTTAAAGGTTAACAGCTTATATAAATCTACTGTCCCAAGAAAGTCCTTACTAAGTATGAAGAATTGCTTGGAGCACAAAATGCCTGGTTATGAGAATAAAAATCTCTTGAATAGAGAGAGTTTCTTTCCATTCAACATGAGACTTTCAGAAAAACTTAATGATTGTAAAGGGACGTATGGAAATCATTAGGAAATTTTGAACTCAGTATTATGACATTTCCAGAGATATACTCATATAAATACTTTGTACAATCTACATGATATATGAATTTAAGTGTAAATATTTTTCTAAATTCTTAGACTCTTAGAGTTAGAAATTCACATACAATGAAGCTCAATTTCTCTCTGGATTCAAAAATGCCTCCTGCCTCTTTGAAAGAGAGGCATTTTTCCTCTTCTTGGCCACAACTCAAGTTTTCTATTTTGGAACATTCTAAGTAATTTAAAGTTGTTCCTCACATTACTCCAAACTCACCTTCTCTACTTCTGTTCACGAGAGTAATACAGCACTGGTGTTTTCTCTCTTCCCTATGACAACTGAAATATTTAAGGTAATTCTCTTAATGTTCATAAAATTATTTTACATATCCCATAAATCATAGAGCTTTCCTCTTTTGATCACTGTGCTAGGGACACATACCTATTTTTATAATATCCTTATATCAGTATCCATATATCAGTATCTTTCTTTGTATGCTCTATGTAATATAACTAGCTCCTAATAATCTTATGATTAACAAAATCACCATCAGTTTTGCATATTAACTATTACCAAGGCATGTCTTCATTACTTTTCACTTGAGAAGTTATTTGACTGTGAACATTCGTATCTCTTATGTTTAATTGTCATTGCCTACCTTATCCACAGCCTCTGCTGACTCTTGATCATGTGGTTCCAATTCCTGATGACAACCGATTGGACTCAAGGCAGTTCCACATCTGTCTACCCAAGAGCAGTCTTTCTACTGAGTATTCAAGGACAGGTCTCTTTGGTGAGCTATATCAAAAAGATGAGAAGAGGTGATTAGTCCAATCATCTTAGGAATTAAAACCAAGACAGTCTATCTCAGAATAGGATATAGATATCAATGGCAGCATACATCACTTTAGGTTGCATATCTAGACAAAGAATATTAAATATATTTGCTTACATATGTATTAGTAAAATCGAGCACATCAAACCCATTATTTCATAGGCAGTGATTGCTTGGACCAAGTTAAAAAAATTATTTGAAGTTGGTTAAAAGAAAAAAATACTAATAAAAGAGCCCTTAAAAAAACTCCAAATGAATGGAACATGTTTTGAGACCAATTCCCTGGAGATCAGTTTTATTACAAAATACATCTAGGCACCCTTCCCAAGATTATACACATTCATATTTCATAGTCATGTGTTCCATATCTTTTTTAAGTCACTGATAAATTGGGTAAAGAGATTTATAGAAAGAAAAGAAGGAAGCGAACAATTATTGATGTATATTTTCTACTAGACGAAGTCCCACTCCTTACAGATTAGCTCCGGCAAAGCCTCCCCAATCTACCATCTGTTAGATTCCTAATTCGACATCTGTATTACTATGGTTGTTTCTTTTCAATTCTTCTTTTTGGAATTTTAGAATAGTGTCTATTGTGTGGTCTCTCCAGGAGCCTACAAATATATGCAGATAGTATCTGCAGTGTAGTGCTATAATGTTTTAATCAAACAAAAAATTATAGGTGAACCTCCATTATCACTATACAATTGATTTCTTCATACAAAGGAGATAAATGGGAAGATAGAAATATCAAAAGACCTAGAAAGTAATTTTTCTGTGAAGAAGAAATGCAGGCTTAAGACAAGACAGACATCAAGTTCAAGTATAGCACTTCCAGTTACTCCCTAAAAGAACTAAAGCAGATCATTTGCTGTTCTTGAGTCTCAGTTTTCTTGTCTATAAAATGGGGACCTGCATAGCAGGGGCCAGGGGCAAAGTAAATCCATCCAGTAACTACAACTGACAGCACTGTATTATTCTTAATTCAGAAAAAAAATGTTGCCAGATTTTTGAGAATAAACTTTCATGACTTACACCAAAAAAAAAAAAAAAAGCATTTTTTTTACCTAGCATTCCTTAATAATCAAAAAGACAAAAACACTTTATCAGTGGAATTTACTTTATGATAAAGTTTAAGAACAATTCAAAAATTAGAGAATTCTACTGTGTTCTATTTCATTGTTCCATATGTATAAATAATTATGTCTTGAATTCTTAGCAGCTTATGAATACTGGGATTCTTACTTCTGCCTGAAAACAATAACAACCATTTTTTAACCTGAGAAAGACCACTCCTTTTAAAAGTCAATACCCTAGTAGAAACTTAATTCAAATAAAATGAGATTAATTAAAACTACTATAATTCTCATTGATAGAAATTCATAGTTCCAAAGCCCTTAAGTGAAATTATATGGTACAGACACCAAAGGTAATCTTCATGAGTATAATATAAAATTGGATGAGTTTTATTTCTCCCAAATTAAATCCAAATCTCCTTGGAGCATTTAGCCTAAGATATCTGAATAAAAATTGTTTAGCTTTTTATTTTAATAATTTTCACCACTAGTCTCTACCTATATGCAATTTTAGAGTTAACATCAATGAAATAATTTATAATCAAATGCACTTAAAAAGAATATGCATCAATGAAATTTTAATTTGTGTTCCTTGTAGGCTAATTTGATTAAGAGAATGACAGGGGGAAATATGGAACAGAATTGGAATTTTTTTAAGGCTCCCTTCTAATTAGATGTTGTCACTATAGTAGACTAGTTAAGTTGAGAGTGTGTCCCTCTGCAGGGGAGTGTGAAATCAAGTGCAGTTTCAGGGGAGTGCAATATAATTAGAAAATCTTGGGGAATCATTGACATCAGGAAAGACATTTAAAACCCAGTCATGGCCCTTTTAAAAAATCAAACTCCATTAAATAGAAACCCTGAGAAAAATCCGTAAACTCAGTCACACAGGTAAAATAAGGAAATTGGTGTGGTCAATACTTCTCAACCCTGTGTGCTCAGCTATCTATGATTTGTTTTAGGAACAGTGACCCTCGTGGCAGGAAACAAAGCCAGATACTCCTACATATATTGTTCCTTACGGTGTGGTACTTAACATGTAATGACAACTGCACAACCAGAGTCATGGGTGAGGATTACTACTTAGATAATGCAGTTGGCTTGCCCTATTAGTATAGAGTATACATAGTACACATAGTACAGAGAATACAGTATATGGATCATATGGAATATAGTATATAGAATATAATTCAACCATGTGAAAACAAAAACTCAAGTCATCTCAGACTATCCTACTTTCTGCTTAAAATTCTTCAATGGTTTCTGGTCTCAAAATAAAAGCCCAAGTTCTAATGAACTACAATGCTGCAACAGGGTTCCTTATTAGGCTATCTGATCTCATCTCCTACTGTTCCTTCCTCTTGATTGTTCTCTTTCAGACATAAAATTATTCAGACTGGCATAATTCTGAAAACTCAGGAGAGGAGCCTGCCTTAGGACCTTTCCACGTGTGCCTTCCCTTGGATCTGGAACACTTTTCCCAGACAGGCATGCACCTTGATCTCCCATGTCAGATTTCTGCTAAAATATAACCTAACCAGCCTGGCCACTTCACTAAAAATTAACAACCCATTTCCCAATTTCCCCTTTTCTTGCTTTACTCTTCTCCATGGCACTTAACCACTTCTAAAATCCTGTATATTTTATATATTTAGTTTATTTATTGACAGTCTTCCCCTCCCACCAGAATTAAAGCGCTATCATGGCATGGGTGCCTACAACAGAAGCTGGAACAAGTTCATAGCTCAGTAAATATTTGTTGGAAAAGTAACTGAAGTATGATTGAATAAAAGTATTTCTCTTTTAATCACATCTCTTACTGTAGGAAATGCATGAGAGTGCTAGTTTTTGTGTTTTGTTTCTCTAATGTCCAGGATGAATAAGACATGGACTCCTTCTTTAAGATACTTATGGGGGCACCTGGGTGGCTCGGTTGGTTAAGTGTCCAACATCGACTCGGGTCATAATCTCACAGTTTGTGAGTTTGGGCCCCACATCAGGCTCCATGCTGACCGTGTGGAGCCTGTTTGGGATTCTCTCTCTCAGTCTTTATCTCTCTGGCCCTCCCCCACTTACACTTTCGCTCTCAAAAAATAAATAAAAATAAAATAAAATACTTATGGCTCAGTAGAAGAAACTATCTTTATAAATAAAATTTATAGAGTATAGAGAATCCTAAGAATTTGAAGGGTGTGGGGTTTAACAAGACAGAAAAAAACACTCCATCCAGCTATAGAAATCAGAAAACTTCATGGAAGAGACTGCATTTGAGTTGTTACCTAAAAATCAAAGGGGTCTATATATGTCCATATAAATGAGTGGGGAGGGTAAGAGAATTCTATAAACAAAGGGTCAAATCCTATCTTTGTGGTCAGTGAGCACAAGTAACATTAAACTTGTCTAGCTGCAACCTAAGAAATATAAAAACAAACCCAGCAAGAAGAAGGGAAAGTAGAGTCAAATTGTGAACATTCTCATCAAGAAGGCATCATTTTGATAATATTTAATGCTACTTGAATATAATTGCTTTGATCCCTGCTTGAACCTTGGACTTTATTCTTATGCTTTGTCTTAATTACTTTTTAAATTTAACTCTCTTCTGGGAAAGATTTTGTAAGAAATGGAATGTTTTCAGGAGGGGGGGGGGGGTAAGCAGCTAGGAACTACCCTTCTTATCTCTTCATCATCCCTATGCCCTATGGATCAAGGTGACCAGCTGTGTCCTTCCCTAGGTAGAGACTCAAAGCCCTACCTGCTGTGGGGCAGTAGGAGACAGGTGAAAGCAGTTAGCATTAGAGAAATAGTTTTAGTAGAAAACTGGTAAGTAGGAGAAATTAGATCTAGACTAAGAGATTTATCACCAACTCTGTTTTGGATCATGCTTTCAGTGGTTTTAATTTTCATTTATTTTATTTAGGTAATTTTCATTTATTTTATTTTATTTAAATTTGTGACACAAATTTAAAAATTTTCCCTCTCCCTCAGGGATTTTCATTTTTTTTGTTGTCTCTCATCCAGTCACTTTAAAACCTTGTTAGCCCTAAGCCTGCTCCCTTGCTTTGAATCCTTTTTTAAGCCTTTAATGTATTTAAATGTCTTACTGTGAAACTGTTAGTTTTTCCCTCTCCTACCGTTTTATATATGGAACTTTAACCCCTTCAACCCTGTGGGTTATATGTGGTAAGAGGCTTTCTCAGCTTTCCTATACCACCATCCCCATCCTTATTCCTCACACCTCTACCCATCATATTACACCCCACCCCTTCCAGCAGGGAGGGACAGTATCCCCAAACATTCTCTTGCGGAAAAAAACAAATCAGGGACTCATGAGTTAATTGTCCCAAGTGTCATTAGCAAACTTCCTCACTCACTCACACACACACACACACACACACACACACACACACACACACACACACACACACACACACCACTTAGAGCCATTTTCTTGGACTACACTGCACATTCACTCCATGCCATCCTATCCTTGCATGAGGAAAACCTATGTTCTAATCTTGGTCTCTGATACAGATAGCCACTCTGCATACTGACCAAACCATGTCAACATTATGCTATACATTAGGAGGGGATATCATAACTAAGGCCAGTCATATCAGAGAAAAGACCTTTATAAATATTACTTAGATGATGGACCCAATGGTTCTGCAACCCTCAACAGATACCCAGGGAAGGAGAAACGGGAGAGATTTCTCTCCCAAATATCTTGCACTAATTTTTAATGAGCATGCTTTTAGTATGTTCTTACCCTCTTTTTGGCCTCACAGTGAAGATTAAGGAAAATCCCCTTTAAATTACAAAATAAACTGTGGTTCTGTGTTGCTTTCTACGCAGTGCCTTTCCCTTCTCAGGGGCCCTGTGTAGCTCAGATCAGCCCAGAGGTTACACTTCAGCAGGGAAGACCAACTCACTGAGCCTGGGGGCACAGTTCAGGCCTTTTGTAAAGGCATGTTTGGTTTCCTAGGAAAATACAGGCTGTTACTCTGGGGAGACCTGATATTTTAAAGGTGATGTAATGAAAATTTAGATAGAAGTATTTTTGATAATGTTTCTGATTTTATGTCATTTTGACCTGATAGATCTCCCATTCAGTCAGTCTCTTTTGCCTGGTTCAGAGTTGTTAGTGGTATTTCCCCCCAAACGATTGTACTTTCCCCTCAATTTTAAGATATGCTATCTCCCTCTTCAACTACCTGGCTGAGAATCTTATCTACTTGCTATTTTCACTGTTGCATTCTTGGTTGTCCTATCAGGGTTTTTTTGTTCTGTTTTGTTTTATTTTTTGTTTGTTTTTTTTACTTACAAGTTTCACTCCCCATTGAAAAGGGGGGGTCTAAAAGGACTCCATACATACACTAAACTCAAATAGAAATGCCGGAAGAGCTTCAGAAATACCAGCGTGGCAACAGGCCCTTATGGCAGTTGAACAGCCATTCAGAGGAACCTATGTGTCAGCTCCCGAATTTGATAGATCTGAAAGGGTTTGACCCACATTGACAGAATGCAGTTAAAAGTAAAGCCCTTATATTTTGATACACCTGAGTCCTTCCTTCCTTCCTTCCTTCCACCATTCTAAGTGTCTAAGGAAACTCATTTTGAATAACCTTCAGACAACTGAGAGAGATTTCACGTAGTTCTCTAGGCCTCTACACACTCAGATCAGATGACTAGAAGGAATGTCACAAATTTACACAGACCAGATCCTAAAATTCTAAAAGACAGAATAAAGTATCTTTTCCCCAAAATGTCTATGATAGATTTCACAGTTTAATTCAAAGAAAGAGAAAGCTTTGAAGAAAGAGAGAGGAAGGAAACAGGAGGAGGCAGGTAGAAAAACTTAAAATGTTTCTGAGTGCATTTTAATATGGAAGATTTTTAATAATCTTAATTTTTTTCTTATTTTAATTTCTCCATTAAACTTTTCATAAGAAGCATATGAAATTAACAAGTGCCTATATGATACTAAAATGCAGACAATCTCTTTTTGTGGTTAATTTATCTGTTTTATTCCTCCCCCAATTATTAATATACTTCCTTTCTCTCTTCTCTGCAGTAATTTTTTTCCATCCTCCATGATCCTCCTTGAGAAAGTCTGCATTTTCAGAATATCCTTGCTTATGACAAAGACATGAGCAACTCCCATTAAACAATGTTGTTAAAAATACAAAATGGTTTGTAACACGTGTTCCCCAAACTTGAACTTCAAAATTCTCCTGGTATGTGAAAGGGAGGAGTGGTTTGGCCAGTGTCACTGACAGATGGGTTATCAGTGTCAACCTTCAGCAAGATTCACCAGCCTCTGACTTTCTTCTGCCCTTAGTGCTCCCCAGATTGTCCCGTGGGCAGCATGGCCCTGCTGTGAAAACTCACTTAGCTCCATTCTCTAGGTCTCTCTGAAGATCACTCTGAAGCCTGAGATGAGCCTGTGCCAGGTGGGAGGCGAAGTCCTAAAAATCAGCCAAGATTTATTTTATTTCCTTTCATCACCTGACTCCTGGTTGAGCCTCTGGTGGGAAATTTTTGAGGTTACCATCCGGTATCTATAGCTCAAGGAGGACAATTGCACTTTGTAATTGGAAACTTCATCTCAGCTTTAGATTTAAAATTTAACACAAGAGAATGTCTCAAAGTCAGCAGCAAAAAACTGGGATATGGGGAATCTTTTGTCATTTACATAATCTCTCCCAACATATGGCGATATCAGTAGATGCCAACTGCAGTCACTCTTAATTAAAAAATTAGATGGTGGATATATAGAAGTATGAAGCCTTTTCTCTAAGCTCTTTTACATTATTCAACCCTGTCCATATGTCCACCAAAGGAAAAAGAAAAAAAAAAAAAAGAAACAAAGAAAAAGAAAGAAACGTCTGGGGGGGGGGGTGCGAAAAGCCCAGAGATTGGAAAGTTTTTTTTTCTGATTAAAAACTCTATATGAACAAATCTTTATGAAGTTTTCAACCATATATTTACTTCACTACACTGAAGTAAATATATGTACATTCAATACACATTCACTTTCAATCTTTGATAATATCACTAGGATTATTTTCCTTTTGTCTGCTGAAACAAACTGGATTCACAAAGAAAATGCATCATATAAAAACAACGTATAGCCAGTTTATAAAACGAACTGCTTCCCATCATTTTTAGATGTGTTTTTAGACAATTGAGGCTTATAAATTGGTTTAAATATATTAAAACAGAACATCTAACTAGCAAGCCTTTTCCCAGTTTAAATCAACTGTACTAGAAAATTAACAGTTATTCAAACTAAACACTCTACCAGTTGTAAAAAATTCACTGATATATTCTACTCTTTCCCTGAATTAGGTTTCATGGATTTACTTGAAATTAACAGAGCTTTGTGATTTTGTTACTCGATGTCTCCCAAAAGTTTGGGGAAATCATCTCTGCAAATATTTCTCTTGCTTTATGTCTTCTTTCCTCATTTGTGAGAGTCCAAGTAAATATATAACATAACTCACACCATCCTCGGTGTCTCTTACCCTCTATCTTGGGCTTCCTGCGTTTTGTTTCTTCGGCTTTAGTCTGGATGGTGTCTTTTGATCCACTTTCTGATTCATGAATTCTCTTCCTCTGGGTCTTGTATGTCTTTAAACCCACCTCCTGAGTTCTTAATTTTAGTCACTTTAATTATCAGTTTTAGAATTCCTAATTAATTTTCTTTAAAATTACAACATCATGTTATATAATTTCCAAATCCTTGACAACACATTTAGGTTCCACGCTTATTTCCATGAGTGCAGTGAACTTTTCTTTCCCCAGTCTGAGCCTATTTCACTATGTGACATACCTAAGAGTCTTTGTTATCTGTCTTTTGTAGTGGTTCTCTTCTGTATTGTCTCTTCTCCATGTTCCTTGTTATCTCTGGGTGCCTGGCAGAGCCTTTAAAAATTTGCCAGAAATAATTTGAGGCCTAAAACAGTAGTTTCCAGAGAGAATTTTCATTTGCTTCCCAGGTGTCTGGAAGTATTAGCTTAATCCAGTTCTTTGGGACCACCTACATGACTTGGCGTGGGACAGCATTCTTTTCCAGGATGGTTTGATTCTGGCTCAATCTGTTCCCTTGATTTGGTTCTCAAATTTAAGTTAGGGAAGTTTACTCAGAGACCTCACCTCTGGCAAGCCCTGGACTCTGACCTTTGTCCCTCAAGTTCTGAAACTCTATCAATCACTGCTCAGCTCCTGCTCTGGATGGCCAAATGCTTCTGGGCCAAAGTAATTCCAAATTCCAGGCCCATGTCCCTCCATTCTTCCATCTCTTACCTTGTTCCAGTTAGTCTCCCCACCATCATGTTAATTATTTGATGCTTACACAGTTGCCTGGGATTTTTTAGTTCATATATATTTTTAAATTATAATCAGCAACAGGGTTGGTTCAAATTACTCAGTTGGACATTCCCATAACCAGAAGGGGTTTTTTTTTCCCCCGATTACTCTGAGCCAAGCAGTGTTTACAACATATTTAATCACTGCACTGATCCACAAATACAACCATGTTACTATTTCCACTGGGAATGAAGACAAGCTAGATACACTGGAAATTTTCCCATCAATCCCAAATCTGTCCCATCTATCCTGACAGCTAAATGACCCAACAGATCTGTGCAATGGTTTCCCTGTACTTCAAGAAGGACAGAATATTTTATCTTCAAGAGAGAGAATGAATAAAATTACCTAAACCCGTAAGTTTGTGCATTAGGAACAGAAGAGCATCACATAAAGAAATGTGATTACATTCCAAGTATAAGAAACATCTTACATGAAATAAAACTACAAAATATTTTTTTCTGGTATTCTCTCCTTTTCTCAAATACAAGGGATGACCTTGTCTCTCATCTCATGGAGAACACAGATGAAATCAGAAGGCTTTCATATTTCCTCTGTCACAGGACCCACCCTCCTAGATCTATATCTACCCTTCCCATCTTGCGGTCAGCTATTAAGATGAAGAGGGGGTGCCTGGGTGGCTCAGTCAGTTGAACTTCTGACTTCCTCTCAGGTCATAACCTCACAATTCATGAGTTCGAGTCCCACATTGCACGTGCTGCTGTCAGCAAGGAGGCTGCTCCAGATCCTCTGTCTGTCCCCTCCTCTGCACCTCCCCCACTCGCCTGTTCTCTCAAAAACAAAGATATAAAAAGTTTTAATAAAAGATGAAGTGTCTCTGGTCCAGTCAAAAATTAACACATCCATTTGTGCATCACATTCCCATCTCTCCTCTCTAAGAAGGGCCTTTCTCCTCCACTGGTTTCTCTTTCTCTACTAGATTATTTCCACCAACACATTAGAATGTCTAACAGGGGTAATATGTTTCATAGAATTCATGAACTTTAAAAAAAATGTTTTTGAGAGAGATTGACAGAGAACTCATGAGCAGGGGAGGGGGCAGAGGGAGAGAGAGAGAGAATCCCAAGGAGACTCCACACTCAGCACAGAGCCTGACACAGACTCCATTCCATGACCCTGGGATCATGACCTTAGCCAAAAATCAAGAGTCGGACACTCAACCGACTAAGCCACCCAGGAGCTCCCAATTCATGAACTTTTGGCTTTTTCTTTCTTCATACAGACCTTCTTCCTAGTTTATCTGAGGCATCTTTCAGCCTGGAAGATAAAATAAGCTGAATTTCATTACCTCCCATTTTTGTACACTCAGAGCACAGAGAATTAAAATTTAAATAAAGGACACCAAGACAGAAAAAGAGAGAATGTCTACTAACATTTGCCTCTTTTTGGCTCCAGAGAGAAGGAGGATGCCACATGTGAGTATCTCAATAGTCTTTTCTCTGGCTTTGTATATATAGAATATATTTGACACTGAGTAAGTAAGGATACCACCACCAATAGCGGGAGCTCTGGTTTGATTTAGGAAAGAGACTAATTCTCTGACTGGCTTTGGAAGACCTAATTTTACTAGTTTGTGGGAACAGTGTTGCCAGGCAAAGGGTGACCTCAAAGTTTAAATATCTGAATGTACCCTCAGTGTGTGGGTGCTTGGATGCTGTATACATTTCACGGGGCCTGCCTTGTCCCCCAAGATGACTGTAACACAGGCTGGTCTCCAGCACTGGACAAGAGCAAGATACAGAACATAAGGTGTCAGCAAGGGAATTTAATCTGAGAGAGCCTTGGGCTTTGAGTAAGTCAGAGAACTCACAAGAGTGAACAAGTCAGGAGTTAGAACAGCTACAGAGTTTAGTATGAAATATCTGTAGTATGACATCAACCAGAAGAAAAGAGGGGACTTCTTAGGATCTGAAAATTTCCCTTCACCACAGGGATGCAAAAGCAATGCCCCTATGCTATACCCAGGAGAGACAAGCCCGATTAGAGAGAAGCTTCAAGAGGCAACTTCAAAACCTGAGCACTTTCCTCCTAGAAATCCTTTTTTTTTTCTTAATTTTTTTTGTTGATGCTGGCCTTCTTTTAGCCAACATAGTGCCTTTGAGACTCATTTGAATTGTATGTATCAAAAGTTCATTCCTACTCCTGGTGGGATAGCACACCTGTGAATGGATGTAGTATTCTTTATCTGTCCACTTATTAAAGGACACAGTGATTATTTCCATTTTGGGCGATTATGAATAGAGTTGCCATAAATATTCACATACAAATTTTTGTGTGAGCATAGTATTTATTTCTCTAAGAGATCTACCTAAGAGTAGAACTGCTGGGTTGGAAGGCATATATATTTTTAACTTTAAAAGAAACTAACTCCTTTACAGAGTGGCTGTGCAATTTTGCATTTCCACGAGGAGCACATGAGACTTTCAGTTGCTCTGCACCCTGGTCTCCACTTTGTAATTCAAATAATCAGGGGCACCTGGGTGGCTCAGTTTGTTAAGCATCAGACTTCGGCTCAGGCCATGATCTCATGGTTCATGGTTCCAGCCCTGCATCAGGCTGTGCCTGGAGCCTGCTTCAGACTGTATGTCTCCCTCTCTCCCTGTTCCTACCATGCTCACGCTCTGTCTCTCTCCTTCAAAAATAAAAATAATTCAAATAATCAGATTGTATTAGATTTTAACTTGAAAGCATACTTAGCTTCCTGCACCCCCCCCCCTCACCCGTAGCCAGTAGGTGGTGGCTAATGAGAAGGAATAACAACAGACAAAATTATTTTCTACACATCAAAATTAGAGTGAATTATACCATAATATTCTCTTTAACTACTTAAAAAAATGAACCTTATTAGCTCTCTTTACCTCATCAGCTACAACCCCTAATTTCTTTCATTTCCCAATGTGTTTAACTCATTTTCTTCCTGTGGACACTATTTTCCTCTACCTCCACTCTCTCTTCGCTTCCACTCTGATTGCTCATCTCTCCTCCTTACATCGCTAAAATTCTTGTTGACATCACCAATGAGATGCAAGTTGCCAAGTGAGACCAATGGGCATTCCTCTGCTCTCACTTTCCCAGCCTCTCAGTGCATCTGCCACAGCTGATCATTTCCTCGGTCATTCTGGGTTTTAGTATTCACTGGTCTCTTCTACCTCACTGGATGCTACTTTCCAATCCCTGTTGCTCATTATTTAACCCAGTCATCAGTTCACACTCTTCCTGTGTGACCTGCCCTAAGTCCATGCTGTTTGGGACACATGACCACCATGGTGAAACTCCCCTATCTTCACAGGAATTCCAGCACCACAGCCAACCTGACATCTTTGCTTCAACAAGGAGTCTGAAATTCTCAACATTTATTCCCGCAAATCCTTTCTAGTATCTTAGAAAAAAACACTGCAATTTTAACAAATGTGTTAAAATCTAGAATAGAAATTATGCTTGATCATGCTTCTTTCCTCACACCCCATATCCAATACATCAGCAAATTCTTTAGCTCTATATTTCCAAATCCATGCATTAATTAAGATCTCTAAGACCACTCGTTCTTCCTCAGAATGACCCATCAGGCACTGAACTGGCCTTTCTTTGCATCCACTCTGTTCTATATACAGGACAGCCATAGTAACATTATGACATTTTCTTTTTCAAGGTATTTATTTACAGGAAAATAGTACAGCCACAGGAACATTTGTCTGGTATTGAATAAACCCAACATCTGTTATAGAAGGCAGTTTGATTATCTTGTCCTCAAAAAGGAGGCCTCCTGTGGAGTAAATATATGAAGTTTAACCAGTATGTGAGGTTTGCATTTCCCCATAAGCAAATACCTATGTGGAAAATCAGGTTCACCCATGGATTATTTCTTAGGATATAAGAAACAGTAACTTTAAGCAAAAGGTATCCTCTGGAAATGGTATACAAATTTAAAGGAGATACACAACAGGAAAAAAAGAAAATGATGAAGTATACCATAAGCACAGTGAATGTTCAACAACTATTTGTTGTTATTTATGATGAAAAGGCTTTCCAATGGGATCAATGCAATGCCTGGTACTGGCATTTTTCTCATTTTTCCAAAGATGACAGAAATAAAGGAGACATTGAAAGAAAAGTTTGCATGGATTCTGTTAAGCTGAAGAGGGTAGATGGACATCTCTTTAGAAAAATGACAACACTCCAGGTCATCCATCTCACAAATGTGTACCATTAATTCAACAAAGACAGTGAGAAAAAGCATGAATCAAACCAAAGCTGAGGTAAAGAAGAAACAGTGCTGGGTTGGGAGTTACAGAATCTGAGTACTAAAGACAAATCTCTTATGAATAGGCAGTGTGACCTTGAGCAAGTCTTTGAGCCTCTAGCTGTTTACAAGATAACTGGACTAGATCAACTTCAAGAGTTGTGGTTTGTATCTACTAGAATCTATAAACGTAATCTTACTATTGGAAAGCCGCAGATGCTATCCTGACTGTGGTGGAGCAGTAGAATGGTCTTCACAACTAAGTAAGGTTCAATGCGTTAGATATGTGAGACACTATCCAATGGAGCTGTTTCCTCAGAGTATGTTGAATCACTGACTGATTATACCTTTAAAATTCCCCTCTACATGATTGCATGTTTTTGAAACTTATCAGGGGATCTCAAGAGGTGAATTCATTGTAGAAGAGTCTGAAATATGTTGAAAAAGTTATGCACCATGTCTTAGGTATGTGTATTAAATACAAAATCTCAGAGTAAAGAATCATGAAATTGTATTTTTTAATGTATCTTTCAGAATAAAGATCGGCAAATTAAAAAGTACATGAGGTTATAGTATAGATTTAATATGGTTTAAAATATATTTTTAAAAATTCAAGAGATCAGAATGAAACCAACAAATAACTTGGGCAATATGTTTGGTCCACAATTTTGACAACAGGTTAAACCATGGCATAAAGTTCTGCCAGGAGGTGGAACTCCCTTGACAACTGTAGGCTCTGGGAAAATACATCAGTCAGGAAACACTCGGGAAGGAAGTACCATGAGCTAAAGAATCACCCCAGTTAAAGAAATGTTGCAGTCGCAGGAACATCCTAACAAAAAGTAGAGTCGTCTAGAAGAAACCACCCTTCATCAAAGGAAATCCCCTGAGTAACACAATCAATACAAAAATTAAGATGGTTACAATTGACTGAGTACTTCCTACATTTCCCAATTCATCTCCAAAACAAATCTGGGAGTTATTAACACGATCTCCCTTTTGCAGCTGAGAAACCTGAAGCTTAGAAAGAGAAGGTTATTTTCAATAGGTGATAGAGGTGATAGCAACATGAATCAAACCAAGCACGTGGTAGAGATGAAAGGAACCAGAACAAACAGCAAAACCCAGGTCCACCCAATCCAAAGCTAATGCAATTTTAGTCACTTTAAGCAAGGTTAATGCTCGAAACATTATTCTGAGAAGAAACTGTACAGGGAGAATCAAGTGAAGAATAGCTATGTCACAAAGCACAAGTATTCATAAAGAAACACTAGAAGTAAAGTGATTTAGGAGGACTTAAGAATGGAAACTCATTGCCTCTGTGGCACTGGAAGGCCGTATTTCAACCTTTTATCCGAATAAATGAAAGCCCTCGTGTAGAAGCTACAAATTACCAAGTAATCAAAGGAAATGGTTTGGGGTACATTTTTGTACTTAATAAAAGTTTGGATGTATTTGATTTAAAATTTCAAACACTATCCACTTTATGAAAATACAGCTTCATACATTCCATAAAAATGCCAAGTACTACTTTAAAGACTTTTTTTTTTTAGACCAGAGATTTATTGAATTTATAAAAATTTGTTTGACAGGCATACATAAACTTTCTCAGTGGATAAAAAAAAAAGACTGTTCATTTAATAAGAATTGACAAAGTGGTACCAAAATTACCTGTTGATAAGGAAAAATTGATTATTACAGAGACAAGGAAATCACTATCTTAACAGAATTTTGGTATCATTTTAGAATGGGAACAAAAAAATTGGGTCTTTATGACATTTGGGTAGCCTGGTTTAAGGCAATGAATTTGGTTACAGTTGAGTCAGGTTCATGATCTAATAGTTTAGAATGGACAGACACTGAGCTAAGGTTTTAAGGAGAGGTCCAAAAAGACTCTTTCAGAAGCAGTCTTTCCGTGCTTTCTACTGAAACATTGAAAAGTCTAATGTTCATTTAAATAGGCTTCTGGGGAGTTCCTAAAATGAACAATTTTATTTTCCACCTTTGTCTTCCTGAGCAAGAGTTTCTTGGAGTAGTAACCTCATGATAATGCAGAAAGAAAGTTATGTGGTTGTAGACAGTTTCAGCTGCAGATTCATGAAAATTGAAAATAATCTTAGTTGGGTATTCAATTTAGCCTGAGGAAACAAATTCTGTATTATATTTTTTTGTTATCAATCTCTGCATAGTTTTGAGAAAAATTTAAAGAATTTTTCCATGAAGGATGAATGAGAAACTCAAGTTTCCATTAAATTATGTTTATTAATATTAATTGCTATTACTGATATTTTGTTCTATTTAAACATGTATGATTCTTACTTTGCTGTTCTCTTCTGAAAACATGGTCTCAAAGCACACAAACAAGTCCTTCTATGGGCAAATACTTAATTCTCCTTTTAATCCTATCAATAAGACAAATAAAAATTATTTCCTCTACTATGGAACTGGCAAAAAGAGAAAAGGCATAATTTAATAAATCACGTCACATAGACTTGGATAGACTTGCCTTCGGTTAGTTTCCAACCTCAATTTAAAAATAAGCTTCAAAATTTAATTGGATAAGAACCATAAAAGGTACTAAGTTGGCAGAGGTAAAGAAAAGTGAACTATTAGTTCTTATGACTGTTGGTTTGCAAATAGCCCCTGTACACAGAGGAAAAGGAGACACTGAAGAGGGCAAACCGATCCAGATCAGTGGGTAGCAGGTTTAATAAGCAAGAAAACTTAACACACAAGGGTTGGTGTGGATGGGTGCAAGGTGCATTCATCTCTACACCCATGCACCCATCAGAATCGGTTTATATAGAGGCCTTGTAGGATTCAGTCATGTTCACAATGGAGAGATCTCAACAACACATTACTCTTTTAAGGGTGTGTCCTTCAAAATGGCTCACTCTGTGGGAAGAGAGCATAATGTACATTCCAGGTTTAAGTGAGAGGGTGAGGAGCCTGTGATTGCTTGGGTCAAGCTCAAGAGGCAACCTGAGGTTATGTCTTCTCAAGGACCTTCTCCAACAATTGCTGATCCCAGTTAAGCATCAATAAGAAAGCAGTATTTTGTTAAACTTATTTACTTTTGAGAGAGGAGACCCAGAACCTGAAACAGGTTCCAGGCTCTGAGGTGTCAGCACAGAGCCTGATGCAGGGCTCAAACTCAAGAGCTGAGAGATCAAGACCCGGAGCCAGAGTCAGACACTTAACTGACTGAGCCACCCAGGTGCCCCAACAAGGAAGTATTATCTGAGCTAATCTTAAAGGACACAAAATGCATTTCTAAATGGAAGAATATAAAGACCCACTGTCTAAAGAATGTAGGCCAACTGTGGGCCACATTGAATAGAAAAGTTGAATGGAAGGGGAAGCTCAGCCTGAGAGGAAGTTGCTCTCCTCTCTCTTCTCAAATTTAGTTCCTTTTCTTAGCTAGAACAAGGAATTTTTTAAAGAGCAATTCATTCCATTCTGTTAAGCTGTTAATGTTTAAGGGCCATGAAAAATCCAAGTGAAACTCTAAATATTCTTTTCCAATAGCGTTTAACACAATTATAATTAAGTAATTCTATGTGAGTGACACCTGTCTTCTCAGATGTGAATCACATCTCCAAGGCCTACTATAGTACTAGGTCAATGGTGTGAATAAGTTAAGTAGCTACATGAAACATACGAGTTAATTTGGTTTGGCCTACAATAGAGGGTTAAGTTGTGTCCTCACAAAATACCACTTGGGAAGAAAGCCAGTTTGGGGTGTGTGTGTGTGTGTGTGTGTGTGTGTGTGTGTGTGTGTGCGCGCGCGCGCATGTATGAAGTCTATATGTATATGCATGTATATCTGAACTTATACACACATATCTGAAACTTATATACATATATGAACACATGTACATGCAAATATACACACATACACATGTGAATGCACATATTTGTACATATGTGAGTATATATGTCTATACGTACAGATCTCTATATCTGACTTGGAATCCCAAGTCACTTTTCCAAGGCCAAAACACCATTCCCAGTTATACCGGGTAGTAAAGACATCCCTGGGCCTTGTGAAATCATGAAGTTTTTATAGGTTTGTGTTAGCTTCATGTGCACTTTCAGTTGCTTTTCTAATTTTATCTCCTACCCCTTTTCCTTTGTTGTTATTCTTATAATTTTTTTTTGTTTTATGTTTTTTTTTCCTCTGACCCTCAGTGGCTCATACAAAGATAGAAACTGGCCTTTGCTTCAAAAGTGCCACCTCTCTACAGGATATATACATATTCCAGAAAGGACAAAGAAATAATTTAGGAAGGACGGAGAATCTTCATAGTAAATAAAGCATCCACTACTCCTTAGTTTGGATGTCCTCATATTGATCGTACCTGTCAATTACCCATTTGTGACCGTTCTACAGGTAGGAGGAGTTAGGATTAGAAAATCTATCAAATTTCTACCTATGTTACCAATTATTTTTGATTATATTACTTCATTCCTGACTCCATTAATCTGTCAGAAATCATTCCTATGATACAAAATAATAAGAAGCATAGGCCACTGCTTCATCCTTCCATACCCTTGGGAGCTCTCACCAGTAGATTCTGATGCTCTTCACCTCTAGGTCAGGACAGACACAGCTCCAGAAACTCCACCACCACACTGCAGTCTCCAGTGGCCTTGACTTTTGAAAGGAAAGGTCTTTGCTGCCTGAATATTTCCCTTAGTGTTCTTGCTGCTTCTTGAATGGGAGGGCAGATTTGGGGTTATGAGGACAACAGCAAATGTCAGGGCTCGGATGGGTTGGAGATCTCACCTCTGAGAACCCTAAGGGAGGCCACGTACCAGCAGCACTTTAACTAGCAAGGCCTGTCTAAATGAGACAGAGGCCCCTCTATTACTTGGTTCAGGGCATTGGTCATCCTTCTCATTTACTACTCTGAAGATAATAAACTGCAATTTGGGCCC
Organism: Helogale parvula; assembly: GCA_004023845.1. Classification (NCBI taxonomy): domain Eukaryota; kingdom Metazoa; phylum Chordata; class Mammalia; order Carnivora; family Herpestidae; genus Helogale; species Helogale parvula. The sequence goes on along the minus strand of PJEM01012242.1, from coordinate 19,421 downwards.
ATCTGCCAAAGAAAATTGTGATGGGATAGGAAATAGGAAAACTTATAATAAGCTGTGTAGATTCAAATTATACGCAAAGCCATGTTGTCGTGCCTTTGTTCGTTTAACCAGGAGAGAAAAAAAAACACATTTGGAAGCTTCTGCTGTTCTACCTTATATAGGAACATTACTGGAAAGTAGCATTTTTGCATTTGGGAAAATGTCATGTCCTTAAACTTTTATGTATTTCATTAAGAATGAGGGCAAGCATTATATTAATGCCCTACAAGGATGCCCATTGAATGTGTTTGTTTCCTTTTACTTTAAGAATAAGCACCAACAATCTAGCCAGAAACTGGGCTAATTGTGTCAGAATCATATGACCAGTCACAATTTAAAAATCAGTCATATGCAACTATGTTGCTTCAGAAATAGCATTTGTCTAGAGGCAGAATATGGCAATTTGTTCTAGTCCAAATTCAACTAAAAGACAATAAAAATAACTTCTGCTCCTTTGGGAAAGTTATTTATTTCTAGTGTTCTACTGATGAATATGTATTTTTACATAGTTTGCCCATGAACAGGCAGAATGGAGTAGATGGGTCAGCTCGGGGGGAGTGGGAGGGGCTCTCAATGCTTTACGTCAATAAAGTACAGTGTAGGGCACAGTGAGTTCATGGACCTCCCTCAACAGGAAACAAGTTTAAGCCCTTATATTCCTAATTGGGATATTTCTTGAATGTCAGTTGCATATATTTAGAATAACATAAAAGAATAATTGAAAATGTGTCAATTAGGTCTCTCACAATGAGAATTTTAACATTTAAGGGGGAAAAACTAGAAGTCAATCACTGACTATGACCTAATTACACAGTACCTCAAAGGAAGATATGATTTTATTCCAGATTGAATTCAGTCAATTCCAACTACATTATTTATATTCAGCCTTTCTAAGATTAAACTGAAGTTTATATAAATAATATAGTCAAAGCTTACTGATTTGAATTATGTTCCATTTTCTAACAATATAATTAATACAAAATTTAATTCTAATGATCTGCTAAAGCTATGGTTTCTTTTGACTCCCTAATTGTCATGGAGTTACTTAGCAGACCAAGGCTACTATCATCTTCTCTATACCCGTAAACAACAAAAAAAGTATTAGGTTTCAATTTATTCACACCAGAGAATAGAATACCAACTAATTATCATTCACTCTATTCAAACAAAAATCCTTTTAGATGGTTCACATAGAAGAATAAAAAACTTGCTACCCATTTATTTTTTAGAAGTTCGCACTTGCTAATAATAAGTGATCTTAAGCAAAGGAATGTTTTTTATTGAAGGGTCATAACTTGCCATATTATCTCTCTGACTAGCTTATAGATGTCTTTCTGTTGTAGCAACTAAAATTTATTCTAGTATGAGCCCTCTGATGCTGAATAGGGGTAATGTTTTGATATTAATTTTGAGTTGGAATAAAATTCAGGATGCAATCTTCTAAACTCTCCCACCCCATAGAAAGTTTGAAGCCAATTTGTTCTCTTTGAGGTCAGTCCTATCCTGAGTACCCTAACTACGTGGTGTTTTCAGAGCTTTTTATTTCTAGGAAATAGCCTTGCAAAGTTGAGCTGCCTTTAGAAGTTGGTGTGGGAAGCATGAAGGTTGTACTATTCATGCTAACAATGAGTAACTGTAGGAGAATGTCTGTTTGCACACTTACTCAGTCCTGCACACATAAGAGAGACGTATTTTCTGTCATTTTCATTTTCTACCAACTCTTGGCAGCTAGTCTTTTATGTTCTATCTTGCCATGGCTGCTCAGAGTCCCCACCCCCAAAGATACACAAGTCCCCAATGGTCAGAATCTATTCTCCAGATGAGCTCTAGGAGAATTAGAGACTTTTGAGTGCTAAGGTGCCTTTACATTTCTCTTAGGCTGACCCTTTATTCCATGTAGCAACTCCACAACACCCGACCCCAGGGATTTGTCTTACTCCATCCAACAACTGAAAAGGAGCCATAGATCTCAAGTACACTGATGGCAAGATGATACATAGATGTATTCAAGACCTCATATTACTGTACCAATGCCAATTTCCTTGTTCTGATTTTGAAAACATGTTTTACATTTAAATCTTAGCCACTGCTCATCGTTTTCCTTTGTAAGAATAAAACACAGATCTAAATTTCTTTTATATTAACAATCCATTAAATGGATTAATGCTATTTTTGCTATTATCTATACTAGCTTGTCACACTGAAGTCCTGTAAGCAACAGAGTGATTATAAAATTAATGCAAGACACACTCTGCTATATATAGACTCTCTTAATATTTGCCACCTACAAAATAGAAACTAAATTCTTCAAAACAGATGTTAATCAAAGGTCATGGTACTGTTTAATATTAAAACTTTTGTCAGTGAAATTTTGCTATCTATTTCTTCTCAGAACTCCTGCAAAGGCATTTTTTTTCTATTTTGTATTTAGTGAGATACATAGGACTTAACCTTTATCTTACAGGTTTCAACTTGATATTTTAACCTAGCAGATCATCTTGAGACTTGAGTTTGATATCACACACATTAGTTGTCTGCTCAAATTATTTGAAGTACTTTATAAATTTTTTAATGTTTATTTATTTTTGAGAGAGAAGCATGAGCAGGGGAGGGGCAGAGAGAGAGGGAAACACAGAATCTGAAGCAGGCTCCAAGCTCTGAGCTGTTAGCACAGAGCCTGACACAGGGCTCAAACCCACAGGTTGTGAGATGATGACCTGAGTTGAAATCAGACGTTTAACCAACTGAGCCACCCAGGTGCCCCTGTTACTTAAAGTATTATATCTCCAATATATGAAGAGATTCTGAAAACAAAGGAACTACCCCCCCCCCAAAAAAAAACCGTATATTGGAGTTTGGGTCGCTCAGTCAGTTAAGTGTCTGACTTCAGCTCTGGTCATGATCTCACAGTTCATGAATTTGAGCCCCACATCAGAGACTGGAGCCTGCTTCAAGTTCCGTGTCTCAGACTCTCCCACTAGTCTCCCTCACTAGTGTTTTGACTCTTTCTAAACTACATATTTTTAAAAAATCATAGAAATCCAACTGATAAATGCAGAAAAAGCATTGGACAAAATCCAACACTCATTCATGATAAAATACTCCCAGCAAACGAGGAATAGAAGGCAACATTTTCAACTGGATAAAGAGCATCTACCAAAAACCTACAGCTAACATGGTGAAAATCTAGAGGTTTTTCCCTCTAAGGTTAGCAACAAAGCAAGGATATGCTTTCTTACTACTCTTATTCAAGATCATACTAGAAAGCGTAATACAGTAAGAAAAGAAAATATACAAGTTATACAGACTGGGGAAAAAAGAAATAAAGCTATCTATTCACAAATGATACAACTGTCTATGTAAAAAAAAAAAAATCCCAAAAAACAACTACGCCTGGAACTAAAAAAAATTATAGCAAGTTTGCAGGACACAGGTTAACATTCAAAAGCCAGTTACTTTCCTATTTACTAGCAATGATCAATCCAAATTTGAATATAATAATGCAGTACCACTTACATTAATGTTACCAAAAGTGAAATATTATAGCATAACTCTCACAATATGCACAAAATCTACATGAAAACTGGAAAAAGAGACTGATTAAAAATATCAATCATTTATATAAACACGTATCTTACATTCACGGATAGGGAGACAATATTATTAAAGAGAAAGAATGGACAAATAGATCAATAGAACAGAATAGAAAACTCAGAAGTAGACCGACAGAAATAGAGTTAGTGCCTTTCTGATAAAGGAGCAAAGCAATTCAATGGAGAAAGGATGGTCTTTACAATGAATGGTTCTGGAAAGAAGACCTTCACACTAAAAAACTTAACCTAGATGGTGACCTTTCCCCTTTTACCAATAACAACTCAAAATGAATCACAGACCTAAACGTAAAATGCCAAACTATAAGCGATTTAGAAGGTAACAGGCAAAAATCCAGATGGCCTATTATTTGGTGAGGCCTTATAAATACAACACCAAAGTACATACAATCTGTAAGAGAAAAAACTGACAAACTGAACTCCACTAAAATTAAGAACAACCACTCCGTGCATGATGCTGCTAAGAAAATGAAAAGGTAACCCATGGACTGGGATAAAATAGTTGCAAAACAGGTATTGCAAGGATTTTTATACATTTGCCCAGAGCAATGGACCTATGTGCCACACAGAGTGAATTCTAATGGAGACCCTGGACTTGAGTTATAACAACGTTTCAATATTGGTTAGGTGCCTGAACATTTGTCTGTAACAAATGTATCACATTAATGCAAGATGTTAATAGGGAAAGCTGTATGTGGGAAAAGGGATATATGGGAACTCTCTATACTCTGTCCTCAATTATTCTTTGTCTAAAAATGCCCTAATAAAGTTTATCAGTAAAAATAGAATAAGAATACCAAACTAGAGCTATGAAAATAGAGTACATTATAAATACAATTACTCTGAAGGATGCCAGGAAATGACTGCATTACATTAAAACTAGTAAATATAGGGGGGAAATTAAATATTTATTCTGCTATTCTATATGAATTATACTATAGCTAAATAAGGGAAATGTCCCTTTATGGAAATATTTCAGCTAATACACAGTAAAGAATGATAAAATATCACCATCCTATAACCCCTTAATATGTTAATAGACCCAAACAATGATTCTCAGTTACTACTAGTATGAGAGAGAAAACCAGACTTACAGATCTCTGTATGAGAGTACACAATTCTGCCTAAGTAATTTATCCAAGACTAACTAAACAAATTGAATCTGAATTTGATAAAACTTCCAGATCTTGATGATATAATTCGTAATACTAGTTTTAAATAATTTAGGTGTCAAATTTTTACCAAAGTTATGTTTTTAAAGAATTTCCTTGACATTAAAGATACCAATTGAAATAATTTAAGATGCAATGATATAATACAGTGTCTGGCAATTGCTTCAAAAAATCTGGTTGGGGAGGTTAGTAAAGTAAAAAACAAACAAAGACAAGACAAAACACATGGTCATGTATCAGTTATTGTTGAAAGGAATGTTACATGCTATTTTTTTTTTTTGGGAGTTTTACACTTACTGTCTCATTTAACTTCCCAATCCTTCTAATGTGTGTGTATACACACACACACACACACACACACACACACACACACACACACACACATCATAGAACTGAAAAATCTAAGTATCAGAGTGATTAATTATCTTCCTCTAAAACATAAAACCACTAAGTAGTGGAACCAAGATTAGAATCCAGATCTGTGGGTCTCTGAATCTGGTATTTCTTTTTGGAAAATAATTTCTAGTAAAAGTAGTATGAGGACCACAAGTTCCAGGCCATAGGGGAGAGATACAAACCTTCTTGGATACAGACTCACTTACAGGTAATGCCGCTATGCCACATCACATGTTGCCTAAGACAGGGTGTGCTGGTGTTATTTCTCTGCCATAGTGATGGCTTGTGTTTCCAACCACATCATTGTATTTAGTTCCTTTTACTACCAACATGAGCCCCTCAAAATGGCTACTTACTGAGATCAAGGGTGTAGCATGAAGTCACTTGTTTTGTGCATACTCTGAAACCAATGTGTGATTAGAATATGTAAGATGACAGAGACGATGACAGGAATAACTGTAGGACCACATTCTAATGGGCTGACCATCCAGATGGAAATATGGAAAGGGGCAGATTCTCTGAATTGCAACCTTTGACAAAGCTAGAATTCACTGGAACTTCAAACAGATACGTTGCATGGTTTTAGAGGGTAGCCTCAGCCAACTACCACATGAAGAGTTGTGGCGGGGGGGGGGGGGGGGCACTAGCTACTATTACGTAGTGCTAATCCTATGGGAAGTTTTAAAGTGATCTCAGATTGCTCCTTATGCTGATTATTATTTGAATATACTTGTAGCTGCCACCATTTCAAGGATTCTGTACAACCCACTATGTTTTTACATTAAACATCAATCGTGTTAGTTACAATAAACACTAAGAATGTCAACTCCGTAACTCATCACATCACTACATGCTCATATTTTTCCTTAATAATAATGTTAAAATAAGTCAAAAACTAATTCTTTTCCAGACACTGTGACCCAATGTGAGTGCCCTTAGTCTGACTAGAACCTCTTAGAAATCAAATTACCAGCCCCATTTTATGAACAAAGACAGTATATAAACAATGTAATTTTCTGTAGAAGATCATGTGGGCAGATCAGCCCTAAGCGTGTCTTTTCCATGAGGTTATTTTTCTCTCATATTAAGGAACCGTCACTACAGTTCCTGCTACTGCCACTGCTTTAAAAGATGACATTTAGTTGGCAGAGATACTGTATCTTGTTCTGCCATCTAAATGGCATAGAGTGCATCATCCAAACACAGCCGCACTCTCTCAGGAATGATGTGGCAAGTCCAGCACTGTAGCACACAGGTGGGTTGGTGGCTCTTAAGAAAATTCAATTGATTCAGTCTGTTGTCCCTTGCTCTGGGGTAGGAAGTCTTACCAGCTCTAGCTATAGAGAGAACTTTTGCCAAAGAGGTATCTATAGACAACAGTAATTAGAGCAGAAAGAGGATCGGAGGTGTTCCTAAACAAGGCAGGTATTTATAGCTGAGTCATCCATTTTGCTTAGGATTATGCCAATTAGCCTCTGAAATTAGTCAAATATTTTATAGGTGATATATATTTATGTGTGTGTGTGTATACACATACATATAAACACACACACATATATATGTTGGTGTGGGTGGAAGGAAGGGGGGTATTAGCAGATTAGAAATAACGGCAAATTCTTTGTCTTTCTTCCCACTAAGAGATGGCCTCTATGTCACCTCCCCATGAGGATGGGTAGGCTCTATGATTACTCTGATCAATTTAATAAAATACAGCAGCCTTATCTTAGCTTCTGGGCTGGGGTCAGTTCTACTTCCTGTTTTCTGAAACACTTGTTCATAGAACGCTTGCCCCTGGGAAGCCCGACCACATGCGAGATGTCTGGTAGCCTGAGACTGTCAGGCTGTGAGAGCCCAAAACACATGAAGACACTTAAGAAGATCAAAGCAGAATGAAGACAGAGGCCAAGGTGCCTGGCCTTGTGAGTGACAAAGATCACTGGCCCAAGCCTTTCCACAATTCCCAGACCAACAACACTGTTAATATCAAATGATTATTTTTAGCCACTAGATATTTCCATACTTTGCTGTAGGACAAAACTTCAAGGTATACTAAAAGTAATCAGATCATCATATTTGTTCCACAAAGGTAGTCTTTCTATAGTAATTAGCAAAACAAACCCTATTGAGGAAAAGTTGGTTGAAAGGAGAGGGTGAGCAACCTTTCTCAAAATCCAAACACCTCATTTGTTTTCATTCAGAAGACTAAAAAGTCTATGAGGGCATTTTTCTATTGATTATATTAGTATGGTAAAGAATAACATTGCTCCTATAGGAAAACATTTATTTGCTTGCAGAGGGACTTGTAGCATAAGAGAAATTCCAATTCTTGCAACAATTGGGATATAAAAGTAAGAATAATAAATGTTTCAAAGATAGAGAATCTCTGTCCTCCAAGAGGGGAAAAAAAAGAAGGACCCAGAAATGTACATACTTTTTTCACATTCTTTGACAGTTACAAAAGTGCCAATACTAAGCCCATTTTGGTTAATGGCAATGTACTGAATGCATGAATTTACTTTTGCTTCCCTTCAACAACTCCATTGAAACAACAGTAAAAGTTTTCCCAAACATCATAAACCCACGATAAAAGGCAATAAAGTAGGAAAGGAGACAAGAGCAGTAAATTTTTTAAACCTGGAAAATAGTACCTGAAACTGATTTAGCTGTCGAAAAACAGACACATTCTGATCTGTCTTGCTGATTTCCCCCCAAAGAAGCAGACGCAACAAGTATATTTGCATCAGTGAATGAACACTGAGCTGAAAAGAGATGCTTTCAGATGTAGTTAGTCCTGCTCCTCTGTAGAATACCCTCTCCCTGACCTTGTTATGAGGCTTATTATTTATCATAATAAACCTTATTATGAGGTTTATTCTTTACAGAACTTATCATCTCAGGGATGGGGGACTGGTTGAAAGAGAGACACCATACCAACAACATGGTGGTAAGAGAACATACACAGACATAACCCTGAAACTCCAATCTAACCCCACTCCTTCACTGAGTGTTCAGATAAGCCAGCTACGTCTAGCCCCTTCAGACAAACTTGAAGGTCCTTCCTCAGGGACCTGACCAGTTACAGGAGAATAACCTGAAGTTACTGACATCAGAGACTCCTCAAACAACTGCCCTGGCAAATCACCCTATAGCAAAGCTCAGAGTGGATGAACACACACACAAACACACACACACACACACACACACGCACACACAGTTTCCAATTATTTTCATAGTTTTTTTACATTTTTTTCAACATTTACGAGAGAGCGCAAGAGTGCGAGCACACACAAGTGGAGGGAGGCAGAGAAAGAGGGGGAGAGAGAATCCCAAGCAGGCTCTGCACTGTCAGCACAGAGCCCTGTACAGGGCTCAAATGCATGAAAAGCAAGATCATGACCTGAGTGGGAACTGAACTGACTAAGCCATCCAGGCATCCCTCAGAGTGCTTACTTTTAAACTCAAGCCAACAACCTAGGTTCGCCTGGTTCAAACTATTCAAAGGTAGCTTCTAATACTACCAGTAAGGAACAAGTTAAAGTAAGCAACAATAGCAAAAGGAAAAGATGTGGAAGGAAAACAAAGACAAAAGTTATACTGGTATCCTTAGGGAAGAGAAAAAATTATATTTATGAAACAAGTACTAATCCTACTTTTAAGAAATAAAGCAAAGGTATTCTCTTCAGATGAGATTGGGGAAGAACAGCGGTGGCAGAGAGAATGAGGGAGGACATGGTCAACTAGGTGATTAGGAATCCCAGAAACTCTAGATTGGATGGGTGTGGCCAGATCCCACCTACCTCCCGACTCTCCCACCCTCTCCCCCACTCACCTCCCTGCCACCACACAGTAGGGCCAATGAAGAAACAGCAATTGTGTGGCAGGAGCCATGGGAAATCAAATGGAATCAAAGAACTAACTGAAAATTGGCAACATATTCCTACAAAGGGATCAGACACGACGCTGCATGGAAACTGAGTCTGAGAACAACCGGTTGAAAGGGAAGAGGACCCCACCGCCTCTCGAGTGTCAGTAAGTGCAAAAGATTATCTACTGAATCTTTAAGATCAAAAGGGCTTTGTTAACTAAGTACTTGAGAATCTCCGAAGAGCAAATATCTCAAAGTTCTTCCAGAAGGATAGAGCTGAAGGGAAAATCAAATAGTAGCTAAGAAGGGAAATCAAAATTTTGAAGGTAGGGCAGAAGGTCCAGGATTTAAGGTTTAGATTTTAGGAAGGATTTTAGGAGAATAGATGGCAAAAGGGGCTAGAACAAAACATCAGTACACTTGTCGAGGTGAGCACACTATTTCTAAAAGCAAAGACTAATGCACCATGGGAAGTCCCAGAGGAAGGACAGGAAGCTGCAGATTCAGAAGCAGCTCCCCGAAGGTTATAACCAAACCACAAAGAAGGGAGCCCTGCACATGAAGTAAGCACATGAAGGATGCCCTGAATCTATCTCTTGGAACAGTTCAAAAGAACTTATTCTCAAGAGACGGAAGTCCATTTGGGTAGAGACAACATTTATGCATAACACATTTACTAACACTAAAGGTCCCTGACTACTTGGATCATCAGAAGTTATGCTAACACAGACCAACATCACAGGTGTTCTTCACACAATCCTACCATCAAGAGTTACACTTGTTTGAGCTTGGGCCTGCCCTCCAGTTCGCTCATGGGTAAAATGGGGAAAAGCCAGGAGAGCACTCATAGATATTCTATGAAGATTAATATGAAACATTTAAAATAAGTCTAGCACATAGTAAGCATTTAATAATCACCCATGTCATTATGATGAATATCATCCCACTGCACAGGCATGTAATATGCTTTGAGCCTTTGTCAACTTCAGTACCATAGAAGACCAGAGTCTAAGTGTAATAAAGGATCGGAATAGACAAGTCAACCCACAAACAAACCAAGGGTAGATCCATAAACCTAAAGATGGTGTTTTACCTCTTGGATCTTATTGCCTACAACAGTATCTGATAGTCACTTGGAAGTCTGTGAATCCATATTAAATAGGAAACCAAGAATTAGAATTACCAGAGAAATAAGTCAAACCCCATGTCCAGTAATCAATGTTCTAATACTGCCAACTTCCTTGCAATTGTTATGTATAATTTTTGAAATTACTGGGCTTTTTTGCACAAATAAGCCATGAAGACATTTTCATCATATAAAATTTAACGATTTTTTGTTTTAGAAAACACAAAGAATTTACATTAAAATTTTAAAAATTACAATTACATTATTCTTAATAGTAGTATACAAGATAGTACTTCCTCTAAGGCTAAGGAAAATAATCATAGTTTTGGTAATTTAAAAAGCTATGCAATGAAAATATTATAATTATATTCACTTCTCATTCAACACTTTTTTAAGGAGATAGAATAAAACAGTATCTGTTAAGAGTTCTAGCTAGTTTAGGGGGCACCTGGATGGCTCATTAGGTTAAGGTCAGACAGTTCATGATCTCACAGTTCATGAGTCTGAGCCCTGAATTGGGCTCTGTGCTGACAGCTCAGAACCTGGAGCCTGTTTTGGATTCTGGGTCTCCATCTCTCTCCGCCCCCTCTTCCACTCATGCTCTGTCTCCATCTCTCAAAAATAAACATTAAAAAAAAACAGTTCTAGCTTAAGTACACAATATACAATGTAAAAACAAAATGTACTATTCTTCTGACTAGTTACCAAACATGTTACAGTAATTCATATTCTATCAAAGAAGGCATAAGTCTACTATTCTGTCCATTCTCAGTGTAATATTCTAAATATTTAACTGGCTCTGGCCATGTATCAACCAATGAGAAAAGCTGTTGGCAGTCAAATACCTGGACTGATCCCCATTTTTCTAAATAGACATGTTTAAAACCACCTTATAGAAAAAAAATGTATTTATGAAATGTGCAAGGTGTTTGCTGTTCTTTTCTTGCAGCATGCAGTTAATATGGCTTCCAAGCCTGTCAAAGCTTTGTGAAAAGCTGCAAAATATTCAGTTGCCCATTTAGGTCACCAGCCCACAAAACGTTAATAGGCTAGAGAGGGCTAATCATTTAAAACAACAAAAATACAGTTAGGACAGAACGGCATAAAGGGCATGTTGTGTATAAATGCAATATGTTCATTCTTTCATTGATTTTATTTCCCCCACAGAACAAATAAACACCTTCCATAGGTCTTTGGCAACTAGATTATTAATTTTTGTTTTTAATTCTGGTATAGTTTTCACTAGTCCTAAAAATGCTTACCTTTGCTTCTGCATATTCCCTTGGGAGGAGAGATTATGCATCTTTTTTTTTTTCAATAGAGCTTTCTTGACATTAGACTTAGGAGAGGTGATTTTTCCCATTGAGTTCTTTGATACTCATTTCTCACATGGTTTCTTTAGATATTCTTTGTGTTTACAATTTTCAATTGTGTGGAGTCCAGTGATATCAGGAAATCTTTCCATTGCTACCTTGTTTTCAATTATTTTTATTTAATCTCAGAGTCAGACGCAGTTTTCTCATTGAAAAAAAAAATCTTATTAGTGTGTGAGAACTGTTCCAGACTGGTGAATGCATTTAAATGTAGGTCATGCAGAGGAGGATTCCATTGCTTTTTCTGTTTTTCTTGCAGTAGTAATACCTCTCAGGCTTCCTTGGGTCTCCTCTGTTTATGGTATGATAGGAAAACACTTCAACCTTCTTCTGCAGGCTTTTCCCCTAACAGACCAGCAGTGAAGAATGGAGCAGTGGGGAGGGAGGGCTCTCCAGGCGTGGCCTCACATTACACTAGAGTCAACAGGAAATGTATACCCCTTCCTATGAAAAGCTGTCACCCCCTTCCTCTGATGTCTGGGGTGAAAAATACCAAAAGGTTTGACCTTGACTTTCTCCCATGCCCTACATGGTGGAGTTAAGCATGGCTGGGCTGTCAGAGACAAAGGTGATGAAGGAGGCTCCGAAGGACTTCAAAGCGTCCTGTGTGCTAAAAGCCAAGTCTGTGACAAGCTCTACATCCAATTTGTAACCTCATTCAGTTCTACAAAGACCATTATCCATAAAGAGCAGTACAACTTAAACCAGAATTTTCTGTTTTTCTGTTCTTCCAATGAGATTAGTCAGTGAATAATTAACCTTGACTGGACTTAAAAAAAGAAAAAAGGAAAGGACATACAGATGCTTTACTAACACCAGGTTCCTACTCCTCCTATCCAATAATCAGGGCTGTTAACTTCTTTTATGTGAAAGGTGGTGGTTTTATGTTTATTGAGAAATCTTAAAACTAGTAACTGAAAAATTAGGAGAAATTAGACATGTAACCTGAGGACCATTCCAAGAATGGCTAACCAGAAAATAGAAACTATTCTGGATTAGAAAGTAATAAAATTATAAGCAGAGAAATAATGTAAATAATGTTTGGAGACATTTCAAGCTACAATAGCCATAATGGACAGACACAAAGCAAGGGTGATAGATCATATCCAGTCATCTTTCCAAAAGCTAGGATGGCTAATATAGCACTGACCTTTGAGACACTTAGTCGAAATTAATTTGCCATTAGACTTAGCTATAAAAACTGGATTTAATTGCTAGGTTTGTCATTTAGCCATTCTTGGGTCTTAATTTTTCTTTCCAATAACATGGAAATAATGGACACACTCTGCCTGTTGAGTTTTGTGAGTAACTTTAAATATGCAAAGCTGGGATTATAGTGTTTGTTGATGGGACAAAGGACAAGCACAAATCTTATCTCTAACAATCATGTATAGTTTGATGACGACCACATGTAGAAAAGCACTAAATTCTATACTAGTCCTATCTGTTTCTGGTTTAATTTCATATGTATAATGATTACCTTCAGAAAAAAATGTCTACACTTTAGATCATTGCCCTTTTTGTTTTGTACTCTTTCAGGTACATATCACATCACATGACAAAGTCATGCATGTAGGTGGAAAGAGTGCAAATGCAAAGCTAGAGTCTCTTGACATTAACCTCCAACTCTGCCTCCCTATATTTGTGGAAAGTGAAGCCAAGTCACTTCTTTGAAGTTGAAATTTTTCACCTGTGAAATGAGAACACCTACCTCACAAGGTTGCTGTGAAGACCTAACTTATAGGTTATGTGAGCACCCAGAAAACTTTTTGGTACAGCAATAGGATCTTTATTATCTATTTTTAAAAAGAGTTCCATTGGGACACCTGGGTGGCTCAGTCGTTTGAATGTCCCACTCTTGATTTCAGCTCAGGTTATGATCTCACAGTCATGAGATCAAGAAGTCACCTCCCACCCTCATCAGGCTCCATGCTGGGCATGGAGACTGCTGGAGATTCTCTCCCTCTGCCTCTCCACTGCTTTTATTCTCTCTCCCTCCCTTCCTCTCCTTCAAAATAAAAAAAAAAAATGATTTCCAATCCTCTCCCCTGATTTACATGCAGAGAGGACTATTTGAGATGAAATGGATTCTGCCTTAGAAGTATCCTCAGGCAAACCATCAGAGCCAACTCATTCCCTCCAAAATTGGCTTTCAAGGTCTTACCTTCTTAAACACCTCTTCTGCTTACTTGTGATCAAAGAAATTATTCCTGTCTCTCATAGTCCAGAGGAGCCAGAAAGAAACCTTTTAAAAATTAGTTCTTAACCATTATTCATTCCTCAAAGAGTAGGTTGACGTCCTCAGCTATTGACTCTCCTCAGCTGGATTCCATTCCATTCCTTCTATCAGCAATTGGAACTGGTGACCTCCCTATCACCTGAGAACACTCCTGTCATTCCAATCTCTTCTTAGTTGCACTTTCATTGCTTCTGGTCAACCTTCCCCCCTCTACACCTATTAAAAAGCACATTATTGAAGGTTAAGGTCAAGTTCTATCTATTGCCACAAAGTTTTCCTGTCTACTTGGCCCCATATTGACTCCTCTGACTCTTAATTCTTATAGTACTTATTTTCTATACCAGTGACTTTGCACTTCCCTCTCATAACAAGTTAACCATTATTATTCAGGGTAGAGTTCTAGATTTTATACACTTTATCTTCCAAGATGGTCTAAAATTGTGCTGTGGCTAAGATACCTTATTTTCTGAATTATATAAATGAATCAGACACAAAAACAATTTATTGAAAACATCCCAAAGCACTGTATGTTCAACAATGACACTGTGGTTCTCTGCTCCAATGCTGATTTCATTATCCCAGAGACAGTTACTTACACTTCCTTTTCTATTATGCATTTTTCTCCACCTAGCCACCAGATGGTCTTCAGTTGCTTTTTTGGCCACTCTGATGGTTATAAAAAATGTCAGCAAGTGCTAGCAGGAGTCGACGTGCTGAAGAGCCCACAGGAGCAGATACAGCTCCTTCCCCCTAGTTGTACTAACACTCTCACTATCCACAACAATTCTGTTTTCTGAAAGAGACATCTCTCATTCCAAACAGTATACATCTAACCATTCTTTCCTAAGACAAATGCCACTAAAGAAGAAAAAAAAAAATGCAGTAGTTGGTGAGGTGAAATGATAAATGCACAAAGTTTTCAGCCTCAGCTAGGTGAAGATATGGACAAATTCTAGAAGTGACAGAAAGCTGAATCAGTATTTGTATAAAAAATATATAGGATTTTACCTGGACATTATTGTCTTTTGAATGACTTTTGAAAATTGTGGGCTCTCCCTCAAAATATAAAACTATCAGGAAGTGGTTTTGTTGAAATAGATTATTTCCTTTAAAAGGCAAAACTTCCAGTCATCTCTGCACTGTCTGATTTGCTGGACTTCCCTACCTGTCCTCAAAAGGGAAAGCCATACAGAAAGCCTCAGTCCCTGGTTAATGTACTCAGAACTACAAGAAACCACATGCAGTTCTGTATGTAGAGGCGGCTTTATGGAGGTTCTCTAAGAGCCAGCATCCAGGTTGTACTATACCAGTAGAGAAAAGAGTTTCTTTAATGCAGTTCTTTCCCCACAACTTTTATTCATTCTCTAGTTACAAAAGGAATTACTCAAGCAAGTTTCATAAAAGTAATGTTATTGTTAATAAATTAAGAAAACAGCTGATATTAAGAAAGTTTTAAGTAGTACAAAGACTCTAAGTCATTTGTGCAACATTATATGGCAGGGTGCAATGGATTATCCCCTAGAACTTTCTACATGATAAGACACCAATTGTCATCACCTCTACATTTACACCTTGGGGGCAGGGGGCAGAGTCTTGCTGACATCTGCGCAGTACCTGAAGAGCCATTACCCACTGAACATACAATCATCTAGTTGAACGTTCCCAGGAAAGAGCTATCCTACAAAAACCATTTCCTCAACCTCAAGCTGCAGACGACTTTTTAACTACTATTTTGCAACTACAGAGAAAGCTTGCAGTTAAAAGATTATTCCAGGGCTTCTGACTTTTCTGTCAATTCTTGCTACCAGTATTGCACTACTACTTCTCACAGTCGGAATCAGGAGCGAGAAGTTATTATGAAAAGCAACTCAATGCAGGGGAGAGGACACCCAACTGTCTTGAACGCATGAAACAACAGGTAATTCTAGTCATGCATTTGAAATTTTAAAATTACCAAATCCCTGAAATACCGAGTCAGGGAAGGCCTAAATTCATGTTCATAAGTTTCATTTCTAGATGTCTAAGATTCTGGAAATGCAAGCCGATATGCAGAATGGACATTTGTCATTTTACTTAAAATGCATGAAATATTTTAAATTATTGATTTCAGGAACCAGAAGTTCCTTGATATATATTCCCCAAGTAAGCTCATGAGTAAATGTTCTAAAAGCTAATTTTTTTCTCCCCTGGGCAAACTTGGAGATGTCATTCAGCCAAAGATGTTAAAGGATTTGATGGTAATTCATCCACAGAGCTCCTTTCTCTGCACACAGGCTTAGAAACTCCATTTCTGAAAATTGGGCCAGACAAGATCTTCTCATCTAGGCATCTGTGATAATGATGACTATGCAGCAAAGAAACTCTGGGAAATGCTTTGATGTCTGTGAGACAAGAAGATATGAAATAGATAAGAGGTAGGGGAAAAGCAGCTCAGTAATGATTTAGAATTAAGAGGTAACTGATGGTTACGTGAGAAGTTCGCAGTAGGGCTCAGGGAGCAAGTATGCAATAAATACCTGCCCTTAACCCTGAAGCTTAAAAACAGTTAATATACGGTTGTGATTACTATTGACATCGTCCTGATACAAGGACTTCTGAGGCAAGAATTTATCATGTCTTTCCTCTAGAAACAAGAAACTGGGAACACTATCTGAAACATAGCTCAGGTGGCAACTTTGGCATGTGTATGTGTAGTTAGCTGGCCTTTGTGCAGTATCTAAGTGCCAGGGCAGTGCACTAGGAAACACAAGTGTGCTGCATCCTAGTCAATTTAGGTTAACTAGACAAATAGAGCCCTTTCTGATTTTGGTTTACTAATATTGGAATTTTAGCACCAGAATTCCAAGAAGTAGCAACAGAAGAAGTGGTATAGTAGAATATTCATGTGATGATGGTTCTATGGGTCTTTTGGATTCTCCATTTGGGGTATAAATTAGTCACAGGGTCAAATAAGCATATTTTTTAGTGCCAATATATTTTTTTTAATGTTAAGTTTTGAGATGAGACAGAATAGAGGGAGGGGCAGGCAGGCACAGGCGCGCGCGCGCGCGCGCACACACACACACACACACACACACACACACACACACACACACACACAGAATCTGAAGCAGGCTCCAGGCTGAGCTGTCAGCCCAGAGCCTGACAAGGGGCTCAAACTCCAACTGTGAGCTAATGTCAGATGCTCCAACAACTGAGCCACCTAGGCACCTGCCAAGAGGTTTTTATAGTCGAATATGTAAATTCTAGATAGTCAAATATATAACAAACCTGAGTTAAACCTAGGGTTAAATTCAGCTAAATCTTTCTGGCCACATACACCAGAAGCCACTATTTAGTTCATAGTTGATGGGGCTGAGGAGGATTTTTAGAGATGCACAAATACTCTGAAGGAATTGATAGTCCAGAATTTTTCAATTCCATTTGCTCAAAAATCAATTTGTAAGATACTAAATAACACTGACAAAAATAGAAGTAAAAATATATACAGCTGTTTAAGAAGTGCACAGTGTAAGAAATACTGCAGGTTTCCAACTACGTAATCATCAAAAGAAAACTGCCCAACCATTGGGATTTTACAAAGGACAACATGAAATGTGCTGCAAGATAACAGAAATTAAGCTCTAAAGAGCAAAGATATTTTTCAGAATGAAGGAAAAATAAGGTGCTCCAATAGTCTTTAGAAACCTTTCAAATAAAGCCCTGTGATTTGAGAAAATAGGAAGAAAACAAGTAAAAGGCCTGAAATCTCTCCGAGTCCCTTTTCCCATTTGGACAATATGCTTTGGATCATGGACCATCAAAGTAACTATGCCTGAAGAAATAGGACTGCCTGTAATAGAAGACAAAAACAAAGCCAAAACAGCATTCTTATGTTGTTTTCACTTGAGAAATTATTTACAATTATATCAGTTATAGTCAACATTTCACTTTCTCATGTTTTCAAGATTTTGTTACCAAATTTATTGGTATTTTAATGATGAAAACCCCATTTTAAATATGCACAGTTTAGGCCAGGTAAATTTTAACTCTCAGTTTTTATTTCTACGAAATAGAAATAGAGCTGTTGAGAGAATCAAAGATAATATATGTTGTCAGACATGTTAGCGGTGTCCAATAATGGTTAGTTCCCACAAATTAGTCATGTATAAACAAATATTTTTCAGAGTTTTAAATATTCTGTCCCCAATATCCACCAGGTTCTTTTAAAGGTCTGAAGCAAACACCATCGAAATAGTTTTCAAAGCGCTAGGCTGTCTGTAGTCCTTCTTGCTCCAGATCCTTCGTAAAAAGAGTTAAGAGCTGAGTTGGAGTACTATTACTTGCAGATTTAGGTTTTAGGAAGCTCACAATATTGCTCCCTCCAATCATATCATGTAAGACTAAAAGCACTGAAGATGACAAATTAAGGCTTTTCAGGGTTCAGGTAAATGTACAAGTTATAAGCAAGTTTCCAGAAAAAGGCAATGTTTATAGAAGGAGCAAGCATCAGTGAAAGTAATTTTCTAGAGCCAAAAAACAAAAAGAAAATGCCAATGTATTTCAAAAAATATTTACTAAGCACTACTATGCCAAAGGCAGCCAGAAGTCAGAAGCGTAGAGAAAGTGTTCTGCTATAGATTCCAGAGAAGGGGTCATTGTCTAGGTGTTCTCAGGGCCTGTACTAGTCAACATTCAGTCAGTAGATAAGAAGCAGACATTACCGTGTTTGTAGATTTCTAAAGCTAAAAATCCTTTGGAGAATCCATGGAACTTAGAAAAGGAAAGGCAGGCTAAAAATTCAAGGAGAGAAGAACTGTGGCCAGATAGGTTCATTTTTTTTGTGAATATGTGATTGCCTTCCCCAACCTGCTAAAATAGCACAGTCCACATATCAACTAAGAAGCAATCATGAGGATTGAATTCAAGACTGAAAATACCAAGTATTCTCCATGTTATAGAGCAACTGGCAACCTCTTCTATTACTGGTGGGAATACAAATTAATAAAACCATTTTGGAAAAAGAAAAAAGCCTCATAGTATACATGCCCTATGACCCAACAATTCTACTCCTGCATGCATACCTAACAGAAACGAGTGCTTATGGCATCCAAAGGCATGTATGAGAACAATTTATAGCAGATTTATAATAATACAAAATTGAGAACAGCTAAAATATTCATCAATGGTAGGATGGGGGAATAATGTGTATTTTATTCATAGAATGACCTAATACACCGCAAAGAAAAAGAACTAGTGATGGATAGAGCATGGACACAGCTAATAGACAAATGCAGTGAAAGAAGAGAAATCTTAAAGAGTATATACTGCATGACTCCATTTATTTGTGGTTCAAAAACAGACAAAAGTGATTTGTGGTGACAGAAGTCAACAGAGTATATCCTTGGAATACTCCCAGATGGCAACTGACTGGGAAGGGGAATGAAGTTTTGCTTTTTGTTTTTCTAGTGATAGAAATGCTGTACATTGATGTGGGTGTTACTTGCAATGGTATATACGTATGTTAAAAATATGTATGTAAGCCATGAATGATCATCTCATTGTCGGCAAGGCTGTGGGGGGGGAGAGGGAGGGGGGAAGGCAGGGAGAGGCAGGGAGAG
>PJEM01012241.1:0-48317 GCA_004023845.1 Helogale parvula | reverse complement strand
GCCTACCTAAGTTTTTTAATAGTTATTTTAGTTTTATTATAAGAACTCAAAAGCCTGAACTTTAAATTCTTTTATGCAAAAGAAATATGTGCTATCAAAACAATTTGCATGTATTTTTACTACATACAACTACACATATCTTTATGCTGCAGCATGTACAGTATGTATGCTGCTTTTTAAAATCCATAATAGTGTTGAAGGAGTTAAAATAACAAAGAGGAACAAAGAAGTGGGGGGACTGGGATTTTCCTTGTCCCTCAAACACAGGTGTATTGAGGTCTAATCACTTGGAACACCCAGGAAATCGATTTGCAACTGGCAGAGGATCTCCACAGGTGGCGGAGGCATGTATATGTGAGTTGGAGGAGATAAAATGGCGTAGGCCCGGAGAGCACTCCTTCTATGGAGGGACAAAGGAAGAGAAAGACTGAGGCTTCAGTACCAAGGAAAACCTCTCCGGACCCAGGGCTGGGGAATGAGAAAGATGGACAGTGCCAGTTTCGATTTTGCAAACAACCTTAGGAGCTGAAATGTGGAGGTTTTAAAAGTGTGCGACTTTCTCTGGACCAGAGCTGCTGCTATTCGAGGGCCTCTTGGGGAGGGAGCTACCCTAGGGCGCTTGTAGCCCTCTCACCTGTGCAAGGGGAGAACAGTCCCGAACTCCAGTACTGTGGGGAGAGGGTTTATTGCCTCCCCAAGGACAAAAGACCCTGCAGGTGCCAGCCAAAGGCCTTTAATCGGCAGGGCTGAGGGGCACTACACCAGAACAGGGTCCACAGGGTGCAGGGCCCCTTAAGACATTGGCTTTTTTTTTTAAATAGTTTACTGTCAAATTGGTTTCCATACAACACCCAGTGCTCTTCCCCACAAGTGCCCTCCTCCATCACCACCACCTCTTTTCCCCCCTCCCCCTTCCCCTTCAACCCTCAGTTCCTTATCAGCATCCCTCTCTCTCCCTCTTCCCCTCCCTCTGGTCCTCCATTAGGTTTCTCCTGTTTTCCTGTTAAACCTATGAGTGCAAACATATGGTATCTGTCCTTCTCTGCCTGACTTATTTCGCTTAGCATGACACCCTCGAGGTCCAACCACTTTCCTACAAATGGCCATATTTCATTCTTTCTCATTGCCATGTAGTACTCCATTGTGTATATATACCACATCTTCTTGATCCACTCATCAGGTGATGGACATTTAGGCTCTTTCCATGTTTTAGCTATTGTTGACATTGTTGCTATGAACATTGGGGTACATGTCCTCCTGTGCATCAGCATTTCTGTATCCCTTGGGTAAATCCCTAGCAGTGCTATTGCTGGGTCATAAGGGAGTTTTATGGATAGTTTTTTGAGGAACCTCCACACTGTTTTCCAGAGTGGCTGCACCAGTTTACATTCCCACCAACAGTGTAGGAGGGTGCCCGTCTCTCCACATCCTCGCCAGCATCTATAGTTTCTTGATTTGTTCATTTTAGCCACTCTGCCTGGCGTGAGGTGGTATCTCAGTGTGGTTTTGATTTGTGTTTCCCTGATGATGAATGATGTTGAGCATTGTTTCATGCACCTGTAGGCCATCTGGATGTCCTCTTTGGAGAAGTGTCTGTTCATGTCTTCTGCCCATTTCTTCACTGGGTTATTTGTTTTGTGGGTGTGAAGTTTGATGAGTTCCTTGTATATTTTAGATACTAGCCCTTTATCTGATATGTAGTTTGCAACTATCTTTTCTCATTCTGTCGGTTGCCTATTAGTTTTCTTGATTGTTTCTTTTGCAGTGCAGCAGCTTTTTATCTTGATGAAGTCCCAAGAGTTCAGTTTTGCTTTTATTTCCCTTGCCTTTGGGGATGTGTCAAGTAGGAAATTGCTGCAGTGGAGGTTAAGACATTGGGTTTTGAATCCCAGCCAAGTGCCTAGAAGGTGTAGGAGACCTTGGAGCAGGGCAGGCTGACCCTCCGCGCTGTTCTGTGAGGGCTGCCTGGACAGTGTGGTTTGAGACATTCAGTCTGGGGAGGAGAGATTGCGGTGTTGCCATTTTTGTCCCCAACAGCAACATGGTGGGGCTTCCAGGAACAGGACGGTGGCCCCCAATGGAGGCAGGACCTGCTTACACCAAACCCCACCCCTCCAAGCCTGGCCACTGCTTGTTTACTGGAGTAAACAGAAAACAGTCAGCCTCTCCTCCAGACCAGCACTCTATTTGTCTCTTCTCTTCTCTTCCTTTTTCTTTCTTTTTTCTATGCTCTTCTTTTTTTTCCTTTGGAATCAGGCTCATAGTTTCTGATTTGTTTTTGGTAAATATAATTTTTT
The DNA here is from genome assembly GCA_004023845.1 of Helogale parvula. NCBI lineage: Eukaryota > Metazoa > Chordata > Mammalia > Carnivora > Herpestidae > Helogale > Helogale parvula. Next base: position 46,020 of record PJEM01012241.1, on the reverse strand, counting down.
TTCTGTTTATTTAATCAGGCATTTTTACTCTATTCTTTTTATACCTTTTCTATATCTTCTTCTTTCTTTCCCTTTCTCTCTTTCTGTGTTAAACTGTATAGTCCTTTTGATTCTCTGCTTGGTCTTCTTTCTCCCCTTTCATTTTTCTCTTTGTATGGGATCAAATCCCCCCTCCTTTTTTCCAGTGTTACTTCAATGAACAAAGCACCCTGGTTGAAGTGGAAACACTCCACCATACAAGCAAGGAGGAGCCTTGCGGAGGACTGACCAGTGGGACAGGACGGCCAAAGCCAACAGCAGAGTGCATGTGACACACTCCAAAACACTTGCTGAAGTGCCAGGCTCTGGAACATGTATGACCCTTTTTTTAATATAGTAGTTCTCACAAGTGCAGGACACATAACAAGCTTTTAAAACATGTAAAAGACAGAAACCTAGCCAAAATGACAAAATGGTAGAATTCTCCTCAAAAGAAATTCCAGGAAGAAAGGATGGCCAGAGAATTGCTCAAAACAGATATAAACAATACATCTGAACAAGAGTTTAAAATAACAATCTTGAGATTAATAGCTGCATTTGAAAAAAGCATAGAAGACACAGAGAATCTATTGATGCAGAGATCAAAGACCTAAGAAATAGTCACAATGAGTTAAGAAATGCTATAAATGAGATGCAAAATAAACTAGGTACAGTGACAGCTAGGACGGAAGAAGCAGAGGAGAGAATAGGTGAAACAGAAGATAAAATTATGGAAAATGATGAAGCTGGAAAAAATAAGGGAAGGAAATTATTAGGCCATGAGGGGAAAATTAGAGAGCTAAGTGATTCCATAAAATAAAACAATATCTGTATCATTGGACATCCAGAAGTAGAAAAGTGAGAGAAGGGGGCAGAAGGTTTATTTGAACACATTGTATCTGGGAACTTCCCTAATCCGGGCATCCAAGTCCAAGAGGAACGGAGAATTCTCTTCGAAATCAATAAAAACAGGTCAACACCTGTTGACACATCATAGTGAAACAGGCAAAAAAACAAAGATAAGAAAGAACTCTGAAAGCGGCTAGCGACAAATGGGACTTAACCTACGAACGTAGACACATAAGGGTAGTAACAGAACTGTCCACTGAAACTTGGAAGGCCAGAAAAAAGTGGCAGGAAATATTCAATGTGCGGAAATATAAAATATGCAGCCAAAGATCCTTTATCCAGGATGGCTGTCATTCAGAATAGAAGGAGTGATAAAGACTTTACCAGACATACAAAAACTAAAGGAGTTCATGACCACTAAACCAGCCCTGCAGCATATCCTAAGGAGGATTCTGTGATTGGAAAGCAGCAAAAACAACAAAGGATCAGAGAGGTCACCATAAGCACAAAACCTACAGATAACACCGTGACACTAAATCTATATCTTTCAATAATCACTCTGAATGTGAATGGACTAAATGTTCCAGTCAAAAGATATAAGGTATCAGAGTGGATAAAAAGCCAAGATCCATCTATATGCTGCCTACATCTATATGCTGTCTACTCATTTTAGACCCGAGGACACCTGCAGATTGAAAGCGAGGGATTGATAGAGATAGACAGATAACCATCTATTGGCTAATGGATGTCAAAAGAAAGCTGGAGTAGCCATACTTATATCACATAATCTTGCTTCTAAAACAAAGACTGTAACAAGAGGTGAAAGGGCATTATATCATAATTAAGGGGTCTATCCATACAGAAGAATTAAGTATTGTAATGTTTATGCCCCCAATATGAAAAAACCCAAATATATATATCAATTACTCACAAACATAAGCAAACATATTGATAATAATGCTGTGATTGTAAGGGACTTAAATATTCCACTTACAGCAAAGAATGGACCATCTAGACAGAAACTCAATAAGAAAACAACAGCTCTGAATGATACATTAAACCAGATGGGTTTAACAAATATATTCAGAATTTTTCTTCTTAATACAGCAGAACACCTTCTTCCTGAGTGCAAATGTATCATTCTCCAAAACAGATCACCTACTGGGTCAGAAAACATCCCACAACAAGTATAAAAATATCGAGACCATACCATGCGTACTTTCAGATCACAACACTATAAAACTTGAAATCAATCACAAGAAAAATTTTGGAAAGCCCCCAGATACATGGAGGTTAAAGAACATCCTACTAAAGAATGAATGGGTCAACCAAGAAATTAAAGAAGAAAATTTAAAAAATATATGGAACAAAACGAAAATGAAAACATGACAGTCCAAACACTTTGGTATTCAGCAAAGACAGTTGTAAGAGGAAAGTACATTGTAATTCAAGCCTATCTCAAAAAGCATGAAGGGTCCCCAATATACAACCTAATCTCACACCTACAGGATTTAGAAAAGGAGCAGCAAAAAAAAAAGCCCTAAGCCAGAAGAAGAAAATAATAAAGATTAGAGCAAAAATAGACATTAGAGAATCAAAATAAAAATCAGTAGAATAGATCAATGTATCTAAGAGCTGGTTTTTTGAAAGAATAAACAAAATTGATAAACACCTAGCCAGATTTCTCAAAAAGAAAAGAGAGAGGACACAAATGAAGAAGAAAGATCACAAACAACATCACCAAAATACAGACTATTATTAGAGAATACTATGAAAAATTATATGCCAACAAACTGGATAACCTGGAAGAAATGGACAAATTATTAGACACACATTACCAAAACTCAAACAGGAAGAAATAGAAAACTTGAGCAGACCCAATACCAGTGAAGAAATTTACTCAGTTATCAAGAATCTCCTGAAAAATAAGAGTCCTGGGCCAGATAGTTTCCCAGAGGAATTCTACCAGACATTTAAAGCAGAGTTAATATCTATTCTTCTCAAACTGTTCCAAAAAATAGAAATGGAAGGAAAGCTTCCAGACTTACTCTGTGAAGCCAGCATTACCTCGATTTCCAAACCAAAGACCCCACTAAAAAGGAGAATTACAGGCCAGTATCCCTGATGAACTTGGATGCTAAAATTCTCAACATGATACTAACAAAACTGAGTTCAACAGTACATCAAAAGAATTATTTACCATGATCAAGTATGATACATTCCTGGGCTGCAGGGCTGGTTCAATATTTACAAGTCAATCAACATGATACCTCACGTTAATAGAAGAAAAGATAAGAATCATATGATACTGTCAATAGATGCAGAAAGCATTGACAAAAGACAGCATCCTTTCTTAACAAAACCTTCAAGAAAGTCAGGGTAAAAGGAACATACCTTAACATCATAAAAGCCATTTATGAAAAGCCCACAGCTAATATCATCCTCAATGGGGAAAAACTGAGAGCTTTCTCCCTGAGATCAGGAACACGACAGGGGTGTCCACTCTCACCACTGTTGTTTAACATAGTGCTGGAAGTCCTAGCATCAGCAATCAGACAACAAAGTGAAATAAAAGGCATCAGAATTGGAAAATAAGAAGTCAAACTTCCACTCTTCACAGATGACATAATACTCTACACAGAATTCACAAAGACTCCACTAATAAACTACTCAAGCTAATGCTGGAATTCAGGAAAGTCACAGGATATAAAATCAATGTACAAAAATTGGTCACATTTCTATACACCAATAATGAAGCAATAGAAAGAAAAAAGTTTTAGGATTGCTTTTTCTAGCTCTGTGAAGAATGCTGGTGCTATTTTATTTGGGATTGCATTGAATGTTTGGACTTCAACTCAGGTCATGCATGATCTTGTGGTTCATGAGTTCGAGCCCTGTGTTAGGCTATGTGCTGACAGCTTAGAGCCTGGAGTCTGCTTCAGATTCTGTGTCTCCCTCTCTGTCTCTCTGCCCCTTACTCTGTTTGTGATCTGTCTCTCTCTTTCAAAAATAAAGAAACATTAAAAAACTAAAAATAAGGATATTAAAAAAATAAAAACCTTCAAAACCTCAAACAACTTTTCAAACATTAACAGCTAGGATATTTTTGTTTCATACAGTAGGTGCAAACTATTCTGTTTCCACATCTGAAAATACATCAGTTAATTTCAGGCCAGCTATTGACTAGTTTAATTAAGAATGAGTATAATCAATGATGGATCTTTTTTTGTGCTATTGCATATAGATAGAAAGCACTCAAGTGCAGTTAACTATTTTCCTTAAATAAAACACACATAGAAAAACACAGATACATTTTTTAAGGGTCACTTCTTATGAAAGTTTAGTCTTTTATTATTCAAGCATATCATGTCATATTGTAGATGCAGATTTAAACCTGCTTGGGAATGGAAGCCTGTATTTTGACACTAACTGGTTTAAGTCTAATACTTAAATTATATTCTCAGTGTTATTTTTGACATGCTTCTTGTTGTGGGTTCTTTCTCTCCTTTTTAAAAACAAATTATCCATGGGTTATAATTATGTCTTTTAGTGTAAGTAATGTAAATATGGCATGTGTAAGAATCTGAAAGGGATGCCAGAAAATGCCTTTAAAATTAAATGTGGCAAAATACTCAGGATATAAGATTGTAGGGGGATTTCTCTAGGGCTCTTCCCTGTTCTTCATCCCAAGACACCAAATGGCACTGGGATTGTTAGAATGCTTTTGGTTCATATTTTAGGAAAGTACTTTCCAAATGTAAGTTTTAGATTCCTACACCACTCAAATCAATCTTTAATATTAGATCTACAGAAGCATAGCTTCAAACATTAAGGAGTAAATTCCTTTACTTCACAGCTAACGGTCTTCTTAATGATTATGTGTCTGTGTCCAAGAATTCAAGTTCACTGGGGATTCAGAATGAACTTGCCATTCTATCATCTTTACTGTTTCGAGTATTTTTAAGCAAGGAATAGTTGACATTGGAGAATTTTTAAAAATATTATATATGTACATACATATATAAATTAAATAAATCTTTATCAGTGCATTACGGCCCTCCATGACGGGGCCTTTTATTGCCTTCTGACTCCATCTTTTACCACTACCTTCTAGCCCTGCTGGAGCAGCTCTGGCCACCTGGGTCTTCCCCCAGACACAGCAGGCACCTCTGCCTCAAGGCAGAGACCCACACTTCTCTTTCCCTCACCTTTCAGATGTATAAATAAACAGTTGTTTCAAACTCAACTCTTTCTTAGACCACTAAGGGAAACAGACACAAAATTCTTTTGAAATTTAAATTCAGTATGCTTGACACTCAGCTAGTTGTGAATCAACCAGGCTTTTATATTTCCTCATTCACTATACAATTATTTACTGAACAATCACTGTATGCCATACATTGCTTTCAGTTTTGAGGAACAGTAGTTGAATAAACTGATGAAAATCCTGTACTCATGGAGTTTTAAATCTGGTGGCGGTGAAGGGGGGTGGGTGCACACCTAAAAAAATACTGATACAAGTGCAAAAAAAAAATTAAAGCAAGAAAGGAGATACAGAATGTTTGTATGTATGGCAGAGAGTATCTCAATAATAATGTGGCATTTAAGTAAACATCTGGAGAGGTGAGGGGAAGAGGGGTGTGTGTACACACACACACACACACACATTCTCATTTTGTTAAGTTATTTATTCATTCATTAATTTCTTTTTAAAAATTTTTTGATGTTTATTTATGTTTGAGAGAGAGAAAGAGGGACAGAGTGTGAGTGGGGAAGGGACAAAGAGAGAAGGAGACACAGAATCTGAAGCGAGCTCCAGGCTCTGAGCTGTCAGCACAGAGCCCAATGCAGGGCTCAAACTCATGGACCTCGAGATCATGACCTGAGTTGAAGTCCAATGCTCAACCAACTGAGCCACCCAGGCGCCCCTATTAATTTCTTATTTAATCATTGATTCTTATCTCATTCATGTATGTATATGCGTGGCCTTAAGAATTAGTCTGGAATGATAGATTTTGCAACATTAACAAAGTATAATTATTGTTCGTTTTATTATTTTTATTTGTATTTTCTCATTGTCTTAAAATCAAGGCAATACATGCAAAAATTAAAATAAAAGCCTAGTGAACACATATCCTATGTGCCTGAAACCTCCACTGATCTGGCACTATTAAAAGGACATCAAAGCTAAAGGCCAAGATAGATATGAGTGGTAGATTTTAACAATGGTGGATTATCTAGTAATCAATATTAATTTTTACTGACTGCTTTGGGTTGTTCCAGTAGCATGTAAGTACATAATAATCTGTGTAGAAAAGAAACTAAAAAATGAAGAAAGAATGAAAAAACAGAATTCCTTGTCACAATTTTTCCCTGGGCACCTTATAAGTAATGTATACAGCTTAGCTGGTTAGTAACTATGGCTTTCATATTAGAGCTGTTTGCTACTTAGTCTTTCATTTATTTTCCTCCAAACTTCACATATAATTTAAAAACAGTTTCAAAAATTATAAAACCCTGGTTTTATAATTAAAGAAGTTAAGGAAATTAAAGATGACACAAACAAGTGAAAATATATTCCATGCTCATGAATGGAAGAATTAATATTGTTAAAATGTTCATATTACCTAAAGGAATTTACACAGTCAATATAACCTCTATCAAAATACCAACCACATTTTTCACAAATCTGGAACAAATGGTACTAAAACTTATATGGAACGACAGAAGACCCTGAGTAGCAAAAGCAACCCTGAGAAAGAAGAACAAACTTGGAGGTATCACAATCGCATATTCAAGATGTACTATAAATCGGTAGTAATCAAAAACGTGTGGCACTGGCATAAAAATCGACACCTAGATCAACGGAAAGGAATAGAGACCCTCGAAATAAATCCATGATTATATGATCAATTAACCTCTGATAAAGGAGGCAAGAATATACAACGGAGAAAAGACAGTCTCTCTAATAAATGGTACTGGGGGAAATGGACAGCTACATGCAAAAGAATAAAATGGAACCACTTTCTTACATTATATCTAAAAATAAACTCAAAATGGATTGAAGACTTTAATGTGAGACACAAAACCATAACACTCCTAGAAGGAAACACGGGGCAGTAATTTGACCTTCTCCTTAATAACATTTTTCTAGATATGTCTCCTGAGGCAAGGGAAACAAAAGTAAAAATAAACTATCAGGACTACATCAAAATAAAAATCTTTTGCATAGCAAAGGAAACCATCAGCAAAACAAAGTGACAGCCTACTGAAGGGAAGAATATATCTGCAAATGGTATATCTGATAAGGGATTAATATCCAAAATATATGAAGTACTGATACAACTCAACACCAAAAAACCCACAAAGAACCTAATTAAAAAATAGGCAGAGGACCTGAATAGACATTTTTGCAAAGAAGACATACAAATGGCCCACAGAAACATGAAAAGATGCTCAGCATGGCTAATCATCATGGAAGTGCATATCAAAAAAACAATCAAGATATCACCTTACACCTGTCAGAATGGCCAAAATCAAAATGACAAGAAAAAACAAGTGTTGGCAAGTAAGAGAAAAAGGAAGCCTCATTCACTGTTGGTGGGAATGTAAGTTGATATATTTACGGAGGAAAACATTATAGAGATTCATCAAAAAGTTAAAAATAGGAATAACATATGTTTATTTACCGTAGCCAAGATATGGAAGCAACCGAAGTGGCCATCAATAGATCAGTGGATAAGGAAAATGTGGCACGTGTACACACGCGCGCGCGCACACACACACACACACACACACCACAGAGGAATATTATGCAGCCACATAAGGATGAGATTGTGCCATTTGAAGCAACATGATATACCTAAAAGGTATTATGTTAAGTGAAAACAAGTCATACTGAGAAAGACAAATACCATGTAATTCTACTCATAAATGGAATCTATGAAAATGAATAAACAAATGAAGCAGAATCAGACCTTTAACTATAGAGAACAAACCCATGGTTGCCAGAGAGGAGGGGGTTATAGGGATGGACGAAATGTGTGAAGGGGAGAGGGAGATACAGGATTCCAGTTACGGAATGAATAAGTCACAGGAATAAAAGGCACAGCACAAGGAATAGTCAATGATACTGTTGCAGTGATGTAATGGGACAGATGGTAGCCATACCTGTGGTGAACAGAACTTAATACATAAGCTTATCACATCACTAAGTTGTACACTTGAAACTAATGTAACATAGTATACTCACACTCATACTCAATGTAACACTTATACTCAAATAAAAAAGCAACGCCATGCAGAAAAACATACAATAACAGAAACAAGCATGGGATTGGTACACATGAACAGTAGGGTTGTGGTAAACTCTGCAAGGGAGGGAAGGTAATGGAAGCAGGTGAGGCACACAAAAATTTTCAACTCCACTTGTAGCGCTTTTTTCCTATATTGAAAAAATATCTAAAAGAATAAATATAATTGCTCGAGCTTTGTATTCATAAAATTGTAAATTATTCTTCTGTGTGTGTCCACAATCTTTCTAAACAAGCAGGCATCCCTCCCATTTATAACAAAACAAACAAACCTCCTACAAGAACCTTTCAAAAAACAAAACGACGATGTTTTCATTGGCATGCTTGAGTCAGCAACGAGCAATTGTCAGTGACTAGCTTCTTCCTTCCAATTCAAGTATTTATGTTCCTGAATCCAGCAGGAAAGCCTAGCTCCCAGGTTCCTGTTGCTACACGTGTTTAGACAACTGAACAATGGTGAATAAAATCAGAAAGACATTGGAAAATGAAAAACAGAATGGCAACTTATTTAAAACATTCACAGACCTGGGAAGGAAAAAATAAAATGACGATGAGGATGACGACAACAACAACAACACAACAACAGCAGCAGCAGCTGAGGGTCAGTGTCACTATTCAAAGGTAAAAGTGAACACACACACACAAATCTGACTATGTTTTTGGCTCATGATAAAAGCATAAAGTGATACCTAACAATCATTCTAATGATTCTTATTTTCAGTCAGTCATTCTGGTTGTGGAATCCTTGTTTCCTTTAGTCAATAATTTGATTAATATTTAATGGCAATATATTGTAGGTAGTGAATGTGATGCTACCCAAAGTCCTCAAGTACAAAAGGGGGAGAAAACCAGAGCCTATGATCATCAACAAATATTTAACACGCACCTACAATCCAAGGCACAGGAGGTGGAGATCTTGCATGTGAAATAAAGTACACGTTCTAGGCACATTCTTAAAAATGGCTTGGTTCATTCTTCTTCATTGCTCAGATTATTTATATTTATGTTTTCATTGCTTGGAAGATCTTTTGGCCTGGACTCATGATTGTTGTACAATATAAAAATGACATTTTTATTCCAGAAATGTTGAGGATGAATTAGCAGTTAGGGTTTCCACTTAGCTTGTAAATGAAGTGGAAATAATAGACGAGAAAGATAATCTGTTTTCTCAAAAAAGACCTTGCAAGAGCCAAACTTGCTAAAGTTCATTTTACGCTCTTCAAATTTTGCTTATTTAGAGATTAATTCTGAGGTTTTAAGTCTGAGAGTATTTTCTGTAAAAAGGCTTATATAAATAGCTCTACATTCAAATGGGGATTCTATATGCATTATTTTCCATTTCTTATTTAAAAAGAAGATACTCATGTAAGAGTCTTTGTCTACATTTTTCCTAAATTCTGAGTTTCTGTTATTAAAAGATTCTCCCATTTCTGATAGGCATTAATTTTTATAAATTCTAGGATTTCCTTTCTTAACATTTGTGATATTAATCAATACATTGAAGATACTAAGAATGTATAACACTAGACTTTGTGGTATAATTCATGCTTTTTTTTTCCTTTTTAAATTTTCTCTTATTCCTTATCCTATTATGAGAAGTTGAATTCCAACTAGTCTGTAAGAATCCCCCTTAGTTAAAATAATTTACTATTACATAAATCTATCTTGTTTATTAAAGTTTTGGTGCTGAAGGCGATGTTTATCATAGAATTTTTATTATGAAGAAACACATTTATATTAACTCCAGAATTATTTGATTTGATTTGAGTTACAGTCATTTGGCTTCATCATTAACAGATAGGATCTTACTTCCATCTTCCTAAATTTTAGATTAGAAATCTGATGCCAGCCCTGTGCGTGCACACTCTTTTTCTCTCCCTCCTGTCCCCACCACCCCCCATTCTTTTTCTTTTGATGGTAACTTTTCTATATGCCTGGAAACTTGTAAGATTTTTTTAATGTTTATTTCTGAGATAGAGAAGGGGGGGTGCAGAGAGAGGGAGGCAGAGGATCCAAAATGGGCTCCAAGCTGACAGCAGAGAGCCCAATGTGGGGCTTGAACTCACAAACCTCGAGATCATGACCTGAGCCAAGTCAGATGCTTAATGGACTAAGCCACCTGGGGCTCCTTTTTTCTTAAGTTCAGTACTTTTCTGCCTTAGTTTTAATATCACTGCAGTACAGACCTCAATGAAACTGGGACTATGCGGAACTGAGGTCCTCAGATCAAGTAGGCCTTCTTCTATTATTTGTCTAATTACTTCTTCTCTTCCATGTGTTCATTCTACTTCTTCTGGAATTCCTATTCCATTAAATCTCTTGGATCTCTATTTTATGTCTCTTACATTTCCTTTTTTTTTTTTGTCCATATCAATCTGTTTTTCTGTGTCCTATGCTTTATGGTACTTTTTTCATTTGATTTTCCATGCCATTCATTTAGATCCCAGGGGCAATGACTGCCTTGCAATTCATCTGTTGATTTGTTTAGGAAATTATGTGTTTTCATCACTATTTCTTTAATCTATAGAAAGATACTTTATTTTCCTCCACTTGAATCGACTTGTTTCCATTATTTTCCATCTCCACTTGTCTTTCCCTGCTACTTTATTTTTGTGTGTTTTCAATTTTTTTCAGACTGTGCCAGTTATTAAGTTATTGCAGCTAAAAAAACTACCCTTCTGTTCTTGACTTTGTGCTGCAGGGACTGTGATTCAACTGCCCAGTGGCTCTTGGTTTGGGGAAGGGGTAAGAAGATGGAGAGGGAGGAAGAGAGAGGGAGGGAGAGGCCACAGGGCAGCAGCAGTTGAAGAGACTTGTTATTTTCTGTTTACATCCTGTGGGCTTCTTGCTGCTTTCTGAGTTTCTTTTCCTGTGTCGCCCTAGCAATGCTTCTTCACCCTGATCGCAGCTGTGCTCACCCACAGTACCGGCTGAATCTTGCCTGCAGTCTTCCAGTCCTGACAAGACCAGCCTCATCGCCGGGCCTCAGATCCACCAGCAGCTGCCAGCTGCCAGCCATCCCCAGAAGGCTGGGCCCCAGCCCCACGGGACTCCTGCTCCACCTCGAAGATGTCCTTACTAGCCCAGCAGGACACCTCAGAGGGCTGAATTTAGCAGCTCTCGGAGGCCTCTCTTCCAAGTGTCAATATTTCTTTTTTCTTTAAAAAAATTTTTAAATGTTTATTTTTGGGAGGGGGGTTGGGACAGAGAGAAAGACACACAGAATCTGAGACAGGCTCCAGGTTGAGCTGTTAGCACGAGCCCTCCCTATGCAGGGCTCGAACTACAAGATCATGATCTAAGCCCAAGGCAGAGGCTTAAGGGACTCAGCCACCTGAGGCGCTCCCAAGTGTCAATATTTCTAAGTTCTTTCCTTTATTCCCCCAGCCTTGAGGGTAGTACCTGCTCTCAGTAGTAGCTGCCTCCCTGATAACCTTTGCCTTTCAGTTAACTAATTAATATTGTTTTTATATATCATCAACCGTTCTTTATTTTACGTTTCCTGTTAAAATAGTTGATGGGATTGCAGTATCCTAACTGAACTGTGAGTGAGCATTCTGTTTGCTGGGATTCCTTAAACAGCTGGGTTTTTCCCTTTGTTAACCCACTGAGCATGACAGCTGGTTATCGGAAGACTCTAAAGGGACAAACCCCACAAGTAGTTGAAGTAATTCCGTCTTGGGCTAGAGGTGGATGGGCCGTAAGCTTGCCAGTGCTACTGCTAGGTTGCTCAGAAGAAGGGTCGCTGTGCCCCAGGCTCCGAGTACTGTCTCAGGACAAGGGACAAGAAAGCCTGGATCTTCTCAGGATGTTCCTTTCTGGTATCTGTCAAGGATCCCTGGTATAACTGGTCTACAAGGTCTCAATCATCCATTAAGGCAAAAGCATTATATTAGTTACTAGTTATCACTGAACTTTTTCCAATTCAAAGCCTCATCTTTCTCAAGAGTCCATAGGCCCTAACAGCATTCTGACTTGGGGACGCAGAGAAATTGGGAGGAGTACTCAGACAGGGATCTGTCAGGCAGCCCTGTATCCCAGTCCTCCTCAAAGACTTTCCTGTGTGTGTTTGTTATAAGAATCTACCTGCAGTGCAATGCGGTATTTAAAAATTTTTAGGTTTTTTAAAATGTTTTTTTATTTATTTTTGAGAGACAGAGACAGCATGAGCAGGGGAGGGTCAGAAGGAGAGGGAGACACAGAATCCGAAGGAGGATCCAGGCTCTGAGCTGTCAGCACAGAGCCCGATGCGGGGCTTGAACCCACAAACCGTGAGATCATGACCTGAGCTGAAGGTAGACGCTTAACCAACTGAACCACCCAGGCGCCCCGATGGCTTCATTTTCTATGGTCTCAGTTATCAGTTATCTATGGACTACCATAGCGTGGATGCAGATGTCCCTCCTTCTGACCTTCAGAAGGTCAAGAGTAGCCTAATGCTACATCACCGTGTCTGGGTCACCTCCTTCATGTCGTCATGTAGGCCTCACATCATATCATCATCTTACATCATCACAAGAATTAGGATGAGTAGAGTACAGTAAGATATTTTGAGAGAAAGGGACCACATTCACATAACTTTTATTACAGGATATTACTATAATTTTCTTATTTTACTATCAGCTATTGTTAATCTCTTACTATATCTAATTTATAAATTGTACTTTATCATGGATATGCATATGTAAGAAAAAACAGTGTATATAGGGCTTGGAATTATCCATGGTTTCATGCATCTGCTGGGGGCTTGGGACGTTATCACCCTGTGGGTAGGGGAGGACACTGCACCTGGGAAACTGGAAGAATGGAAATGAACAACATAAAAGCCTTTGAAGCCGAAATAAACTACTTTTGTAAATGTCATTTTTGGTTGTGCTACTTATTTATCATTGTAGATAGATTGCTTTGCAATCTTGGATATTTTTAGGCTATATATCTTCCTAACACAACATAGTTGAATTTTCTTGTGAGGACAGAGACCAAATCCAACAAATATTTATATTCTAAAGATAATTGACTGAAATTAAATGCTTGCTCATTTTTGTGTATCAAAAAGCTTACATTTCTGTAACTAAATCTTCATAATAGTTCTTTGTGATAACTACTAATACTTTCGTTTTCTGAATTTGGGAACTGATGCTCACAAAACTAAGTAGAGATTGACCCAAGTTATTGTGCTAATGAATGGTAGACCCAGATTTCACAATCTGTCAGACGTCCAAAGCTGTGCTTTTAATCACCACCAAATTCCTCCTCTTATGTTATTCTTTTCTCATTTCTAATTGCACTGTTAAATATTTTGAAATGTGACTGGGATTTAAGACTATCAACTAAAATATTAATGGATATTACCATAAGGAGCATAGGTATGTCCTTACAAATAAAACGGTGACCTTTTTTCAGTATAGATAGAATTTTATATTTGTAATAGTAGCATTCACTAATATTTATCTGGTGTGTGCTATGCTTCAGACATTGTTCAAAGTAGTCTTGCTAATCATCACCAAGTAAAAAAAGTATTCTTACTGTTACCACAATTTTTATAAATGAGCAAACTAAGGCACAGGAATTTTTTTAAAAAATGCCCAAGGTCCAAGAGCTTATTGGTAGAGGTACCAGAATTAACTCTGAGAAGTCTGGCTTCTGGGTCCATGTTTTTATCCATTAAGCTATATACAAACAACATTTATTTCTCTAAAATCTTATTTATTTTAATCATTTGGGTCACATGTTTCTCATATAAAAACTTGATACCAGAATACTTCATTTCATTGTGCTTCTCAAATGTTATGCTTTTGTTTGTTTAATAAATTGAAGGATTGTGACAACCTAGCACTGAGCAAGTTTCCTGGCAGTTTTTCCAGCAGCATTTGCTCACTTCATGTCTCTATGTCACATTTTGGTAATTCTCACCATATTTCAAATTTTTTCATTATTATTATCTTGAAATCACTGCAATCTCATGATCAAACTTTAACAGATGAGGGATTGCTTCTTACAAATGAACAAAGAAAGTGGATTTTTGATATGAAACCTACTCTTGGGGAAGAGGACATGGAAATTGTTGAAATGACAACAAAGATTTAGAATATGACATAAACTTAGCTGATAAAGTAGCCACAGCTTTAGGAATTTTGAAGGAAGTTCTACTGTGGGTAAAATGCTATCAAACAGTATCACATGCTATAGAGACACTGTTCATGAAAAGAGTCAACCGATGCAACAAACTTCATTGTTGTCTTATTTTAAGAAATTGTCATGGTCACTCCAGCCTTCAGCCACCAAGTGCCCAGAGCAGTCAGCAGCCATTAACATGGAGGCAAGACTCCACCCGCAAAGAAATTATGACTCACTGAAAACTTAGATGATGATTAACATTTTTTGGCAATAAAACATTTTTTAATTAAAGAAGGTACATCGTTTTTTAGACATAATGCTATTGTATTTAATAGACCAAAACAGCACGTAACCATAACTTTTATATGACAGGGGAAACCAAGAAATTTATTTGACTTGCTTTATTGCAATCATCGCTTGTACTGTGGTAGTATGGAACCATACCATAATATCTCCAATATACGTATACCTGTAGTTACCAATTATTTTGCCAATTGATTCCTTTTAAGTCAATAAATTTTATATCATATCTTCTTTTCAAAGCCTATAACTTGTCATTTGAAGGAAAACACTCTCAACATCAATTCTAAGATACATTTTTTATTTATAACATTTCAATTAAACAAGTATTTCATAACCTTAAAATAGTTTTAAAATGTTTGCCTTCAAAGAGGAAGTTAATTTAAAAATCATTTTATTTCTTGTATTTTATTTTGTACATAGCTTCTGAATTGTGTTTAGAAAGGTTTTTTGTTTTCTGACCTAAAATGTTGGATTTATTAGATTAGTCTCTTAAAGTGATTGCAATACCATTTCAGTCCACTTTGGTCAATTACATGCATAGTTTTTTATAATTTTTCAAAAATGCCTCCCATATATCACAAAAGAGGGACAACCTGAAAAAGTGCTGGTAGATTAGTTCTAATATTTCATCAAAATTGGGTTATGGAGGGAAAGTTTAGAGACACAAATCCAGAGATTGCCGGACAGTCACATCACCTTTGTATTTAAAGAAAAACACACTGAATCATGCTGTGTTGGTTGAATTTTCTTTCTCTATTATTTAGATTGTCATTTCCTTCAGAAAAAAATCACTCAAACGATATAATCAAGGTGAATTATGGTGTTGCAACGAAGGTCATTGCACATTCAATTAAAGTTTGGCTGGAGTATTTAATAAAACATTTTATTAAGGCAGGGTGACTTTGCTGCTTAAAATGGAATAAGAAATAGGTAAAACTTCATGTGAGGTTGTCTTGATGAACACTGAAAATCGATAGGTTGAATATATTCTGTCTTAAAACATGAATGAAGGAGAGAGAGTGAAGGAGAACCTTCAGTGATTATGACTGCTCAGTGAGGCATATAATCTACTCATTAGAAGCAGTTTAATTAACTTCTATTTCTTTTCTTAATTACCTAGAGAAATATTCAAATGTCATTACAATCAATCAGTCAACCTTTGTTAAGTATCTACTCTCTTAGGTGTTGTGAGACATTCAGTAAAATCTGACATGATCCTTTCCTTCCAGAAACTTCCAGGATAATGATCTAATAATAATCATAATTACCATTTGTTTGGAAAGTATTATATGCCAGATATTAGATGTAATATCTAATTTGATTTTATAGTATTTCTATGAAGTAGGTGTTATTAGTTCTGCTTTGCGGATAAAGAAGCTTAGACTAAAAATTACTTAATTGAAATGTACACATCTAGAAATTATCAGAGCTGGAATGCATATGAGTAATGGTTGGATTCCAACAGGGGTGCCCTGGTGTACAAGGTTAAAGTCCTTAACCTTGACTAGGAACTCCTTTATCAAGGAACTAAAAATGAGATCTACACACGTTCTGAAGGGATACCCCATTAATGCAGTGCTTCTTAAAATTCATCACGTTTAACCTCGGGATCTTGTTCAAATGAAAATTTTTATTCAGTGGGTATTAGTGAAGGCTGAGATTCTGCCTTTGTAAGATGTTCTCTAGTGATCCCAAGGCTTTTAGTCAGGAGGTGATATGGAGTAATAAGGTCTTAGGAGATTATGAACAAGGAAGAGCAAGACTTGAAATTTCACGATGTTATAAATGAGTTTATTTCTACAAGCTTAAGAAATAATAGCTATAATTTCTAACAGTCATATATTTATTAGGAAATGAAGGAATAACAAAAAAGTGCATCTATAAATTAAACAGTCAAATTTGCCTGAACTACTGCTTCTAGTCAAGATGAGGTAACAGGGACTTGATTTACGCTCTGCCTGAAATAACTAACAAGCCAGACAAAATATGTGAAACAATGATATTTAAGCCATTGGACAAAGCCAATGATTTCTGAGAGCTGGAAAACAAATGATTGTCCTAGCTTACTACCATGTTTCCAGACCATGGCTCAGGAAGGAAAACCCCAGGAAGAGCTTGGCATTCTCCCTGATTTGAAGACAAATGGAGATCGCTTTTACCTAGAGTTCACAGAGATTACCAGACAGGACACTGTCCATGAAGACAGAACCTCAGAAATCAGAAAGAAGGGCTCTTCCAGGGCTGGTCTAACACCCAGCTCCAGAGCAGCAGATTTTACAGTTCAGGGATATCACTTCTAGTACAAAGAAGGGTCTTGCCTCAGTAGTGGGAGAATTGAACCTTAGAATAAATGCAGCTCTCATCTTGCATAACAAAGTTTAAAAGCAAGACTCAAAGGGATCAGACTTTTAAAATAATTGGGTCCCACCACAAAGCTCAAGAAATATAAAAATATTTATAGAAACACAAGAATATATTACAACTAACAAGGTGATATTCATAATGTCTAACATCCAATCAAAATCACTTAGCTTGCAAAGGATTAGAACACTATTTATAATGAACAGGAAAATCAATTAGTTGAGAGTGATTCAGAAATAAAAGAAAGGATAGAGTAAATAGACATGGAAGGTAAAAGCAATTATTATTATATTCTATGCATTTAAGGAACTAGAAAAAATTGAACATATTAAAAAGATAAACAGAAACTATGAAAAAGACCAGAGGCAAAAAACAGGCAATAACATTCTAAGAAACACAAGCAATCAAGGAACCCTATCACATTCTTCTTATTTCTGTTACTTTCTTATATTAGCCAACACTGTGGGGGAAAATGATGACAGAAAAGGAGAGGGAAAGACAAGGCAACCACAGTTCCATGTCCTTTTAATCCTTCCTTACCAATCAGCAACCTGATGGTCAACAATGTTGGTAGAACATGCATGTATCAAGACATGAGATAAAAATAATTCTGCAAAGTTTGTGCCTCATTTCCACTCTTCCGGTAAGAACAAGACAAATATGTGTGTATGAGTCACTAAATATGAATGGTATCATAGTAGTAATTTTGTACAGCAGTTAAATGCTCACATATTTGTATTTAGAATTGGCTTTGAACAACATAAAGTTAAATGACAAAATTCATGTTAATAATTTTAAAGTTTATTTTTTCTTTATTTAGGAAGCCATTAAATAGCAGATGACAAACACCATGACTAGCTAAGAGAGAGATTGTGGAAGAAAAGAAAAAACTTTGTATTTTTGTACCTTTAAAAGAAAATTTTCTCTGCTTTTCAAACAAGGGATCTCACATTTCCATTTTGCATTGGGTCTTGCAAATTATGTATCTGACCCTCAAGTCAATCAATGGTTGCTCAGGGATGATGGGTCCCAAGGATTAGCGGGAGGGAGGGATTCCAAAAACCTAAGAGAAAACCTTTGGGAATGGGAGGGTGCAGCTCTTATTTTCCCTGTGGTGGTAATTTCACAAGGGCACACAATACAGCAAAATGTAGCTTACGCTTTAAACATGAATAGTTTATTCAAAGTCAATTTTACCTCAATAAAGATGTTAACAAATATTACCATCACATGTTTCAGTTTTGTTTGAGAAAATAAAAAAAAAATAAAGGCCTGAGTGTCAAAGAAATTATGCATATTAATTCCATTTACTTTTGAAGCTAAAGAAAATATATGATGTATGAATCCTGGTTATGTATCCAAGACTTCTGGATAAAATGTATAAAAATGTGTTGCGTTTTATTTTTCATAAAATACAATTTAGATAATTTGATTAGTGACATTTTAAACTTATTTAAAACTTTCAAAATGGTATTAAATGTATCACATACAACCAATTGAAATACCAAAAGCCTCAGACTTTTTAGAAATAGTTAAGTAATTAAGCCCTTTGAGGAATTTTTAAAATTTGAGGTAATAATTCAGTAAACATTTAAAACTATAATACTATAAGCTAAAGGTTTCCATAAAGCTTTTGAATTAAAGAAGGAGTAGATGTTTCAAGTTCCCTTTCTTATCTCTATTCAACATTGTAAACACCGCCTCTTAACACTTCCTCCTTGGAAGAGGAAGATGGCCTGCCTCTTTATCATGATTCCCAAACATTTTACCATCAGTGATTATCTTATTATTTTGTTTTCCCATCTGTACTCCATGTTTGAAATATCTGATCTATCTAGTAAAATGCCTTTATTTGATTAAACTTTGTTTCCTCATTTTTCTTTTTCAAAAAAATTTTTTCTTTCCTGTCCATCTAGTTTTCTATCCTTAGGACAGCCATCCTGAGTTGATGTCATTCCATCAAAAAAATAAATAAATGTAAAAGGATTACTACTTCTATTAGATTTCCAAGACTTCTGGCAAATGTCTGTAGGAAATACTGAAGATGAATTAGCTAGAATCCTTGTCTTCTATGATCCTATAGATTCTATAGAAGAAGCAGTCTTTCAGCTTCTGCTGTCTTTATAACAATGAAAATAACACGAAAAATGGAGGCATACAGCATTGAACAATGGGAAAAAGAGGAGATTATTGAAGATAATTTTCCTTCAGGGAAGAATACTTGTGACTAACACAAACAAAAAGATTTCTCCAATGACCATACAAGTTCTCTTATTTATTATGAAACACAAGATTTGATTCAGAGAAAGCACAGAATAAATGGAAGCAGACCATGTTCCATTCCGTTATTCCCTGTTGTTCTTTAGGCTGTGAGAATGGAGCTATTTAGATGCTGGGTTAGTATCTAGAATAACAGGAAATTTTATTTTGCTTTATACTGTGTAAGAAAATTATCAAAAAGAAAAAAACTAGAAATTCTTTCCAATACTACAAAAGCAACTTTATTCTGATATGTATCAGTTGTTAATTGGTTGTTTAAAAGAAGCTATCATCTGTGAAATATTTTAAACTTATATGTATAGGCTCAAATTACTTTTTCTATCTGTCATCTATCAATCAGTCAATCAACCTACCTCTACCTGTCTACCTACTTATTTATCTACCTATCCATTTTCATTAAGCTGACATTTTATTTCTCAGCCCTCTTAAAATTCTGCTTGGTTATTTGAAATCTCTGGCTAGATGGTGCACCATTTTTCTCAACGAATGCTGAATCATACAAGGTCCTTTATGCATCCATATTATGTGCTGTGCTTTTTCTGTCCCTCCAAGAAATGTGCCTTGTGCCTGCACATTGTTTTCCTCCTGAAGCTAGTAAGCCTGAGGATAGATGTTATTTGACACTACTTCAAAGCTGAAAAAAATATTGATTCAAATATCCAATGTAATTTATTGGAATTCCAATTCAACTTTCAGAAGTTTTCCCTAAGAGGTGTGTGTGTGTGTGTGTGTGTGTGTGTGTGTGTGTGTGCGCGCGCACACACATGTCCAAGTTTTGTCTTGTAATTCATAAAAGAGCTATTTGCTCCTAAACAAAAAGTTGTCAGGCTCAGCTTTCTTCTGGCTGTTCAACTGATACCTTTCACACCACGGCTCAAATGTATGAGGAATGAGAGACAGCCCCATGACTCAGATCTTAAGTACTTTTTAAATTATAGATAAAGGATGAAACTAAGGTCTGAAGCCAAGTTCTTATTCTATAGCATAATTTCTCAACCTTCTTCATGAGAAATTCACCTTGATCATAAAGATAGGTGAAATAGTATTAAGCATTACTTTTTCCCATAAGTTTACAGAAAATGTCCTATTAATGTTTTAAATTACATTATGTCTAAACAACACCAGAATGCTTGGTAAGAAGTTTAAAAAAAACCTGAAGGTTATTGGTTAGAAGTGCTGCTTGTGCTGAATAGAAAAGAGACACCAAGTTTCAGAAAAGGTCTGATCTGTAATATTGCTTCATTTTCTCCATCTTTCTCCCCACACAATTAAAGTTCTATATGCCTAAATTATTTTAACTAAAAGAAGCAATACAAATGCCATTTTGTAATATTTTCATCACACAGTGAAGTAATAGGTAGCACAAAAGAATGTGGGTTTCACTGGTATAAGAAAAGATAACTTTTTTTAAAGTTCTAAATAAACTCTTTGAGCATCAGGTTGATATAGCCATTGGCTTGGATCATTCCAAAAAAGTATAGAAGAGAATTGGGGAAAAATCCAGTTTACATACTGTTATGAGATCTAAAATGGATCCCAACAAAGTGTCATCTAACCTGTGCTTGGAATGGTTCTAGGCAGGGGTTGGTTTTACCTTAAAAGGTAAACTTTTGATACCAGAGAGGAGGTGGGGTGATGGGTGAACTAGGTGATGGGATGAGAGTGCGTTTGCTTTAATGAGCATCGGCAATGTACGGAAGTGTCGAGTCAGTATGTTGTACACCTGAAACTAATATAACATTGTATGTCAACTAACTGGAATTTAAATTAAGACTTTAAAAAAGGCAAACTTTTAAACAAATTATTTATTTATTTTGAAAGAGAGCAAGACAGAACATGAGCAGGGGAGAGGAAAAGAGAGAGAGAGAGAGAGAGAGAGAGAGAGAGAGAGAGAGAATCCCAAGCAGGCTCCACACCGTCAGCACAGAGCCCATGCAGGTCTTGATACCATGAACCATGATATCATGACCTGAGCCAAGATGAAGAGTCGGATGCTTAACTGACTGAGCCACCGAGGTGCCCCCCAAAGGTAACTCTTTGAAAGCTTTTATTCTGAAAAAACTATATCCAATGAAAAATTTATTTAACATTCATTAACGGTTTCATAATCACATTGATCGTATTTAAGGCAAATGAACAGCTTTTATCTCAGGATCTTAAAAAGGATTAATCCTTTAGTTTAAGGCTTTAGTTTTGATTCACCAAAACATGTTCCTTAGTTTTATATAATAGAAGACAAAGGAATAATAGATTTTGATACTAAAAAAATTGCACTCTGTAGATTTATGTAGGCTGTCCGATGTATTAAACAGTTTGGTAGTTGTAATTCTGGTTTCTTATTTGATTTTTAAAAATTGAGGTATAATTCATATACAGTAAAGTCATCCTTTTAGAGTATAGTTCCATGGCTTTTGATAAACACATACAGTCATGTAACCATCACCAAAATCAAGGCACAGAAAAATCATTCTGTTCACTGCATAATTTATTTCCCTCTTACTCCTCTACCCACCTTCAGACCCTGGCAACTACTGACCAGTTTTGGGTCATTAGAGGTTGCCCTTTTCCAGAATGTCCTATAAATGCTTTCAAACAGCATGTAGCCTTTGAACTTGGCTTCTTTTCCTCAGTGTAATGCATCTGAGATTCATCCCGGTTGTTTCATGTACTCACAATTCCTGTTTACCGCTGAGTGACTCGGCGTGATGTGAACGTGTCGGAGGCTGTTCATTCACTCACAAGTTGAAGAACAACATTTGGGTTGTTCCTGGTATGGGGAACTTATGAACAGGTCTGCTACAAACTTTCACACACAAAAGTGTGAACATCAGTTTTGATTTCACTGAGTAAACAATGAAGAATAATATTACTGAGTCATTTGATAATGGCATACTTAATTTTAAAAACAACTGCCACAGTGGTTGTACCATTCTGAATTCCAAACGGCAATTAAATGCTCTTTCATCTTTTCTAGTACATTTAGTATTGTTGGTGTCTTTCTTTCCATATATATATATATATATATATATATATATAATTCTACTAGGAGGTATCTTCTTGTGTTTTTCTTGTGTTTGCATTATCTTCAATGACCAATAATGCTACAGATCTTTTCATGTGCCTATTTTCCATTGACAAATCTTAGAGAAGTGACTTTCAAATTTTACACCCATTTTTATCTGTTGTTGTTTTTCTCTTCTTATTATTGAGAGTTGAGGGCTGTTTTTTTTTTTTTTATTCTGGGTACAAATCTTTTATCAGATAAATGATTTACATATTTTCCCATGCTGCAACCTGTTTTTCTTCTGTAGTTTTTAACTTTTATTTTAGTTTTTAAAGTTTATTTATTTATTTTGAGAGAGAGAGAGAGAAGAGTAAGAGAGAGGCAAAGAGAAAAGCCAAGCCAGCTCTGTGCTGTCAGTGCAGAGCCTCACACACACACACACACACACACACACACACACACACACACACAAATATGTGATATCTTCTTTACCCATTCCTTGGTCTTCTTTATCCATTCATTGATCAATGAACACTTGGATTGCTTTCACATCTCGGTTATTGTAAATAATGCTGTAATAAACATAGCGGTGCATATATCCTTTTGCATTAGCAGTTTCACCTTTGACGGGTAAATATTCAGTAGTGGAATTACTGGATAATACGGTATCTCTAGTGCTAATTTTCTGAGGAAGTTCCATAAGGTTTTCCACAGTGTCTGCACTAATTTATATTCCCATCAACAGTACATGAGGATTCCTTTTCTCTACATACTCGCCAACACGAGTCATTTTTTGTCTTTTTGATGTTAGCGGTCCTAACAGGTGTGAGGTGATAAGTCCTTGTGGTTTCGGCTTACGTTTCTCTGAGGTTGAGTGATGTCGAGCATCTTTTCATGCTTCTGTTGGCAATCTGTGTGCCTTCTTTGTAAAAATGTCTCTTCAGGTTCTCTGCCCATTTTTAATTGAACTGTTTGTGTGTTTGGAGTTGTGTACATATTTGTATATTTTGGATAACAACCCCTTATTGGATATATCATTTATGAATATCTTCTCCCACTCAGCAGGTTATTCTTTTGTTTTGTTAGTGGCTTACTTCAAATTGTAAAAGCTTTTTATTTGTGTAGTCCCAGTAGTGTATTTTTGCTTTTGTTTCCTTTGCCTCAGGAAACGTATCTAGAGAAACGTTGCCTTGGCAGATGTAGGAGACTTGACTGCCTGTTTCCTTCTAGGAGTCTTGTGGTTTCAGTTCTGACATTTAGGTCTTTAGACCATTTTGAGTTTATTTTTATCTATGTGTAAAAAGGGGTCCAGTTTCATTCTTTTGCATATAGCTGCTCAGTTTTTCTAACATTATTTATTGAAGAGACTGCTGTTGCTTATCTTTTATTGTCTTAAAACATTTTTTCAAATAGCAAATTTCTTTATTTTGATAATTTGAAAAACATATCAATTGTTTCTTTTATGAACCACTGGATTCCTAATTTTATAGAAAGTAGTAATGGGAATACTTTGTTACTGTCTATCCTCTTAACACTATGCTAACATCTGCTAATTTGATATGCATTAGCTGTTCATAGCAATTATATTTTCCAGGTTCAAAGTCAATTCTATTAAAAAATAAGTAAACACAGAAAGATTCTTGACTGCAGTTTTTCCAAATTTCACATTCATAGCATCCGATGTCAAATTGTTTCTATTAGCTATTAGGTTTTTTGAATATACTATCTTATAGTATATTTATAATGCAAATTATCTTTTATAACATATTTTATAGTACATATAATATATTTTATATTAGAATATTTTATAATATAAAATTATATTTATAAAAATAATTTATACTTTGTCAAAAGGGAGAGGTGTGAAGATTTATACTTCATCAAAAGGCCTGGATGACTCAGTCAGTTGAGCATCTGACTCCGGGTCAGGTCATGATCTCGCGGTTTGTGGGTTTGAGCTCCACATCCGGCTCTGTGCTGACAGCTAGCTCAAAGCCTGGAACCTGCTTCAGATTCTGTGTCTCCTCTCTCTCTGTCCTTAACCCACTTGCGTTGTGTCTTTCAAAAATGAGTAAACCTTTAAAAATTTTAAGTGGAAGACAGTTGAACTTTAATTCTCAGTTTTAATGCATGTTCTATTTTAGTCATGAGTTCTATTATGGTTTGGATTCTACATTAATTTTACCATATCAAATAATACAGGATAAAACTCATGAAATGAAATTTTAAAAGTTTCCAATTATTATTTAAAAGATAAAGATCCTACTACAAATGAATGAACAACTTCCCCATAAACCATCAGATTATAGCTGTAATAAAGATTATATAGAAAGTTGGTTTATTTACTTCAACTTGTTTGTTTAAAGTCTAGATATTCGTGAGAAACTCCTAGACAGTCACAGGCTTACCTTACCACATTTAGGAAATCTAATGACTATTTAAAGTGTTGAGTTTAGGTACGGGTGGATGATTTTGTTGGCTGTGTGTCTGACTCTTGATATCAGGTCAGGTCATGATCCCAGGATCATGGGATGGAGCCCTGGATTGCCCTCCATGCTGAGCATGGAGCCTGCTTAAGATTCTCTCTCTCTCTCTCTCTCTCTCTCTCTCTCTCTGATTCTCTCCCTCTGCTTCCTCTGCCCCTCTCCCTGGTGCGATCTCTCTGTCTCAAAAAAAAAATTAAAAAGATAAAGTGTTGAGTTTACATAATAGACAGAAGAAGAAACTTGCTGTTCAGGAACACTGTGTATATATGACCACAGATATAAAGATACTTCACTTATCTGGTTTTACTGGCAACTCAATTTTCTGGAGGGCGATGCGCTGATATGGAAACTGAAACTGTGAAGAGTAATCTGATTTTACGAAGGTTGAAACAGTGTAGAATTCAGTAAGAGGGTTTCTTTTTGATAATCATTGCAATGTCAGCTAAACTTGGAAACAAAAAGCTGCTTGAAGATAATTTATCCAAACAGCATCAGAAAGTTTGAAGGAGAGACACTTAATAAAATAATTCTGTCAGGGACCCATAGGGTGAGAGAAAATTAAGTTTGGGTCTGTGTAGCTGCTGAGAGTACAGTTTTCCTTCTAACTGAGGATGGACTGGTTCTCCTCTAGTAAGGACTATGTAGAAAAACCGCTCAGGCGAGAAGAGTGAGTTAGCTACTAATTAGGGACACATAAAACAATTCCACCAGAGTGGCAAGTGATGACATTTCATACTTACCTACAAAATATTTCCTTGAAAAGTCTGCAAGTGGGTAGAGTTTGGTAACTGATCATGTCTTAAATACTCCATATGGAATGTACCTTGATGATCTGATCCAAGGGGAAAAAAAAAAGCTTTAAGTCATTTATGGTATAGTAAGAAGTCCATCAAAAGCAAAGGACAGTGAAATTTCTGTGTTGGGATACTGTGAGGTCATTAAAAAATAAAAGTTATAGGCGTGCTTGGATGGCTCAGTCAGTTAAGTGTTTGACCTCAGCTTGAGTCATCATCTCACGGTTTGTGAGTTCAAGTTCCATGTCAGGCTCTGTGCTGACAGCTCAGAGCCTGGAACCTCCTTCAGATTCTGTGTCTCCTCCTCTCTCTGCCCCTCCCCTGCTCATGCTCTGTCTCTCTCTGTTTCACAATAATAAGTAAAAACGTTAAAAATTAAAAAAATAAAAGTTACTAATTTTTGTTCAGATTTTATACTGCCCATATTTTAATGTAAAACCAAAAATATATCAGAACCTGGGTTCCATTTTAATAGCAGGAATTCATACTACAAGAAGATTCCCCCCAAAGAATGTAATTATAATCACATTTTAGAATCCTCACACTTTCTTCTACCTACATGTACGCCCATAGATGTTAAACAATCTCCATCAGACTCAACTTTCTCGTTTTTAAGGTGAGAAGAATCGGTAACACCTACTTACTAAGAGGTGACAATATGTGTAAGATACTTTGACTAATACCTGGTACACTGTAAACATTCCATAATGTGTAGCTGTTTTGATGTCACTATTCACTTTCTGTCAGGTTTCTGTCTTAGCCACTTGGCAATTAAAAGCATTAACTATTTTACAGCACTTAAAAAATAGTCAGCCCAATAGGTAAAGAATGTTTATCTATTTTATTAATACTATGGAACTTGGATGAATAAACACAAACATTATTAGACTGCACATTATCCTTGTATTCATAATTGTCCTGGGGTTTAATTAACCATTTCTGACAAATCTGGGTAGACCCAGATTTTAGTTAAGGCCAGGAAAAGAGGAGATAAGTCAGCTAAAGTTCTGACGATGTAGAGCATTTTGGTGATTATGGAATATTTGGATTAGATCTGCGTGGTCCGTCTCATCAGACTCGGTACCTGATCACTATACTTTCTGATTGTTTTCATTTTAGGGAAAAAACATGATACACTTTGAGAATTACAACAATATATATTGGTATTTTTATTTGGAGACACAACCAATTACATAGAAGATTAAAATTTACTGATACAAACTCACTCAGCGAAATTATAAAGTATGTTCCTCTCCAACTCCAGATTATAAGATTCTAGAAATCAGGAATCCTGGGTAGTGTATCTAAAACATTTGAAAGTATTCAGATTCTGAATAAATATTTTTAAGAAAAAAAATGAAGATCTTGTTCATGTAGTGAACTCCTCATCCAGA
The DNA here is from genome assembly GCA_004023845.1 of Helogale parvula. NCBI lineage: Eukaryota > Metazoa > Chordata > Mammalia > Carnivora > Herpestidae > Helogale > Helogale parvula. The sequence goes on along the minus strand of PJEM01012241.1, from coordinate 19,101 downwards.
AACTCTGTATCTTTATTACGTGAGTGTATGATAATAATAACAATACCAGTATCAGTAGTAGGAGTGGGCATTTCAGTACTTATTCTGGGAAAGCATCTGTTCCTTTCATCGTTTAACTCAGTTAATCCTTGTAACACTCTGATGTAAATTACACTTCTCATCCTTACCTTATAGATAGGGAAGCACAGGCACAAACAGTTAAAATAATTTTCCCACTGTCCTAACAACTGACATTTCACCGCAAGCAGGCAGACTCCAGATATGAACTGATTCTCATTTTGTCTTATTTTCTGGAAAAGCCAACATACATTCATATGGAAACTTTATGCATTCATAACCACCTTCGCATTAATCTAGGGCTTCAGGATCTTTGTAAACACACTGTTCCGTTATTTCCAGGCTATTTCTCACATTATATAGAAATATAATAGCAAAGCTCTGTTTTTTCTCTGTCAGGATTTTTCTTTTGCTAATCAGCCTGTACCCCAAAGCCCACGATGTTAGCCACTCCTTCGAAAATATCCTAAAATCCTATTTTATTGTTAACCGTGGACTAAACCAAATATTTTCTAGTATCTCAATTTAATGAGATCTACTGGGAAACAATCAATAACCATATAGATTTAAACCACTGCAAATGTAAGGTTTAAAATTTTACCTGTTTTTGTAAGTCGTTCTTTCTGCATACAGTGCATGGCTACTCTTACTTCTTGAAGTACTTGCTCAAGTCCAACACTTCCTTATTTCTCCACGTCTCCACCAAAGAAGATAACCTTGTTTCTCACTTCAAAGAGGAAGAAAACAAAAATATGTCACTCTCTCACCAGACTCTACATTAGCATGTCCTTTCTTCTTCTGCAGACGATGGATGCTAATGTAAAATACGTTTGATGTGATTTTAGATTCCAGAACAAGCTAGTGGTCAAAAGCACAAACTCTGAAACTGGACTTCTTGGTTCAAATATGGTTCCAAATATTGTTTCTTGTCTGACCACGGGCAGATATTTTTTTAGACACTTGTGACTCAGATTTTATCTGTAAAATTGGGATAACAATCGTTCCGACTCATTGGGTGGTTATGAGGACTGAGTCAGTCAGTATAGACTGCTTGGAATCGGACTCAGCACATAATAAGTGGAACAGTAGTTATTATTATTTTAGTTACTTGCCTTCCAAGAATTAATTCTAGGTTTGTCCTTTCTCTGTGTGGAGTTAAGTGAGTCCATTTGCTTCAGTAGTTCCGCAATTCTTTATATTTTAGTTTTATGATAGCACCTTTCACCTTATATCCAACATTGCAGAGCAGTGAACAGGGGTTGCACTTTATCTTTGTACTGTTACCACACTCCCTTCTAGTACTTCAGAATCTCAAAATTTTGTTAGCAAAGGAATTAAAGTGAGATTATGAAACTACTACTCAATAATTCCTGAGAAATAAATGTGACATCATTCATATGGAACGGTCTAGCTTTTCCAGGTGTTCACTTACCTGTTCACTTAGTAGTGAACAATATTTTATTGAATGTGGACAGCCATGGATGTCATAGAAAACACATTTTTTACTCTTTACTTTTTATATTCTGCAGATAAATTTCAGGAAATATTATCTGTAGATGAAAAGATTTTTAATAACAATAAACAGATACATTCAAATTTAGATAAGTCTAGCTGCATTTAGGCTCATAAAATTTCAATCCCTATGCAATTTTGTGAGTTATTATTAGTGTGGTTTTCATGTATCTATGTATAGATATAAATAGAAAACTTTGAACTCATGTATAATTCATACACTTCCTTGTCTGAACTGGAAATGTAAGAGTTGAAGCTATAATCTTTCCATGTTATAGATCAATAGTCCCAAAGTATGATCTGTGGACCTCTAGACGCTTCTAACACTATTTCCAAGAGTGAGTGCAAAACTATTTTCATAATAATATGACATTATTTTCCTATTTCATTGTGTTGACATTTTAGAGATGGTGCAAAAGCAATGATGTGTCAAAGTGAGGTGCCTCGGGGCAAGCCACGGCAGTAGCACCAATCTGTACTGTAGTGATTGTGATTGTCTTCCTCATCACCAAGCAAGCAAAAAAAAAACAAAAACAAAAAACACACATACTAGTTTCACTTAGGATGTCCTTGATGCAACAGTAAGTAGGATTATTAAAAAAAAAAAAAACAAAACACCTTAACCCATCAGAACATGGGAGATAAAACTGGAGTGTGCATACGGCACACTTCTGTGGGTTCATACAAAAAAACTGTTGGACAAGTAAAGTCCTTAGTGAAATGGCTTGATTTGCAGGCTGGACTAGCTCCTTTTTTCTCCATCAAATGCCATTTTTCCTGGAATGAGTGACAGGGAGATACACTCCGATTATTCAGAGGTGTATATCTATATCTGGCAGACATTTTCTCAAAAGTGAGTGAAGTGAGCCTGTCACTTTAAAGAAAAACTGACAGCATTTGTTGCCAGTGAAGAAACTCAAGCTATCAAGTAAAAATTCGAATTTTGGAAAACTTGTGTTCATCATTAGGAGCTCCACAGCTTCCATACCTAAAGACTTTATGGATGAGGTTGATAATACTATTAATAAATGATTTTTATATTGTATAATGAATGAAATGTTTTGACTCCAGGAAGGTCTGCTTACCTCAGTAAATTTTCCATATAACCAGCATGTACTTTTACAGAATCATGCATAGTAAAATATTCAAAGTTCAAGTTAAACTAATGGATTTTAATATATAACACAGTTCAATATGAAATGCAACATAATAAATAATATAATAAATCAGTTATCCTTCACTAAGATAGACATTTAAAAAATTTTTAAACATGTAAGAACACTTGACAGTGTAAAAAGTCACTATTCTTGCCAAATATTCTCTTTTGGTTTGGAAAATATAGATACTTTTCTTAAGACTATGTTATTTACAATCACACATGGGTGGTATTATTGCTACTTTAAAACTAATACCTCTCTTTGGGACACCTGGGTGGCTCAGTTAGTTGAGCATCTGGCTCTTGGTTTCAGCCTAGGTCATGATCTCACCGTTCATGAGTTCAAGCCCCACGTTGGGGTCCATGCTGACAGTGCAGAGTCTGCTTGAAATTCTCTCTCTCTCTCTGTCTCTCTCTACCCCCCTTCTTTCTCTCAAAATAAATAAACTTAAAAGTTAGTATTTCTCTGGGGCACCTGGGTGGCTCAGTCGGTTAAGCCTCCGACTTCGGCTCAGGTCAGATCTCACATTCATGGGTTCGAGCCCCGTGTCAGGCTCTGTGCTGACAGCTAGCTCAGAGCCTGGAGCCTGCTTCCAGTTCTGTGTCTCCTTCTCTCTCTGCCCTTCCCCCTCTCGTGTTCTGTCTCTCCCTGTATCAAAAATAAAATAAAACATTAAAAAAATTTTTAAAAATTAGTATTTCTCTTTAAGTTGATAACATAGTGAATACTGACATATATAAACCACATAAACAAAAGCTCTTTGGGAATCCCCAATTACTTTTAAGAGTACAAAAGGGTCCTGAGACCCGTATATTTGAGAACTGCTGCAATAAACAAATAGTGCAGTCAGCATCACTGAAGCATATGGAAGGAGACATCCATTTAGGCTTTTGGAAGTTCCTATCCATCCTTATATATGTTTGGCAAAGGGAGACGGAACACCTAGTGTAAAAAGGTCTTTAATGAAACAGTCTCTTTTCAAATTCACATGCATGTCTAAGCACGGCCCCATAATGCAAATACAATCACACAAAAGGAGACACTATTCTTATTTGTGCCCATTATGTGTAAAGCATGAAAATGGGGTCCTGTGTACCAGAGTCTGTGTGCTAAAAAAAAAAAAAAAAGGTGGAGTATTGAAAAGATCTTTGTACATAAGAGCCTTTCTCATTAGCTTATCTACTTTGTGCTGGCTTTTATTGGTATGTAGACCTGAGAACAGACAGTAGAAAATATGTTTTCTATCAGAGAAAGAAATTGTCGATTTGAGCAAGAAAAAGTATACTCTGAGAGAATTCTTCAAAGTGAAATTATAAAAGTTGAATGTTTAGTATCAAAAAAATAACGTTATGAAATGTTGGCATCATAAACACCTGGAAGGGTTCAAATGGATCACACGCGGCTGCAGAAATTGTGTTATCCATTTCCCCAGCCTCCCCTCCATTTCCTGCTTTGTGTTCTTTTTAAAGAAAGCTACTTCAAGGATGTAGAAGCTACTTTTTGATGTCAAAGTGACACTTCCCTTGTTTCTTTTGAGCGAGGAGAGGCCTGGAAATTTCATTAGTCCCTCATTAGAGCTTTCAAAAAGTTCAGCTATTGATTTCATAAAATTCCTTTCCTGTATTTTTCAGTAAATGTATACAAAAGCTCCTAACACATCCTCCTCCAGGAAAGCAGACACTCAACTAGCAATTTGACCTTTGGAATTTCTAAATGATGTGAGAGTGAAGTAATTATAGCACATATGGATAAATCATTATCAAAAATATAAAACTCGATTTCTTTCTTTTCTTTCTTTCTTTCATAATGTGAGGGCAATGGGCTTGACATCTGGCACAGGGCTAACACTTTAAAACTACATATTGATTTCTAAATAACAATAGCAATTAGAGTTTCTTGCTAGGCACATTAGTTTGTATATATATGTTAAGGATTTATAAAGGTTCATGAACCCTTTGGGGTGAAAAGGATAATAATTGGCCATATGTGAAAGAAAAGCTGTACAATCAACCTTTCTGGAATTTTTTTCTACAAACGATTTAAGACAAAATTCAGAATGCCTTGCAGTTTTCTACATTCTTGATTTTATCCCTACTTAGAATGTCTTTTGGCTTCAGCATCCTCTTCTGTTAATAATGCAAAACCACAGTCACTTATGTGAAAAGTGTAATTCTGAATAAGAGTGACTCTAATATTAATTGGTCCTCTAATCTGCCCCCCCCAAAACTAAAACACTACAAAGTAATAGTAGAATTAAGAAATAATACATTTTTAGAATCCCAGTTAAAGTATAGGTAAGAATATATGTTGGGAGCTATCTGAACTCACCAATAGAGTGAAAATTTCTGGTGAGGGTACGGCAAGTTTGCCCAGGCTCTTGCCCTCAGATAGCAACCAAAATGTACTCTCTTGTAACTTTCCTTTCTGCTTGGGCACCAAACCTCAGAGCGCTTTGCTGATTAGTGTCAAGAGTGGCCTGTCCCCCTGCCCTGTCCCTGAGGCATGGTTGCACCTGGTCAGGGAAAAGATGAGTAAACTACATACACTCTAATGTGACTAAGGCAAGCAACATACAATTTTCCTCCTAGCTGAAAAATTAGCTGATAACTGACTACTTTCTGGGCCTGAATGCCTTTGCAAAGATCACTGCAATAAAATGTATCAATCATCTTTGGGACTGTGAGAGCAGGCATTATGTCTCCTGAGAATCCTGTTTTTCTGGGAACTTTCTCTTAGAGTTATAAACAGCCTAATGACCCTTACTCACAAAAAACTGACCTTTACTTAACAATGCTGTTTGCCTCTTGGTTAAAGGTCTCTTCCTTAAGGCTATATCTGAGGTTTTGTAAAAAATACCTGCCCTTCCCATATGATAGCATGAGTTCTTGTAGCTAAGTTTTTTATGACAATCATTACTACTAAAATTGTAACTTCTGCAGAACCCATGTCCCGGAAAATTGTAAAAATTACCTATGAGAAATCATTTACTGCTCTTTCTGCCCCTTGTACCTTTCACCATAAATAAATCTAGAGAATCAGACAGAGCAGAGATGCCTGCCTGGTGAGCAGAAAGAAACTCGAGGCTCTCTTACTCTGGCTCGCCAACACCGTCCATCCTTCAGGGAACCCTAGACCTGCTAGAGCTGGCCTCTGGCAAACATAAGATTGGAAATCAAACGATCAGAATGTGTTAGTTCTAAGAGTTCTGTTTTCTTCATTTACAACAGGAATAAGAATACTGTTATAATGTCTTGTCAAATTACTGTGTAAAAACACCTATCATACTCTAAAATCTCTAAGTGTAGTAGCTATGATTGCCAGGATCTTCCCTTTACTTATTCAAATTTTCCCTATCCTTCAAGACACAAATCATAAGAATCCCCAGTTCCATTCAGCCCCAAATCGTTCATCTTCTTATGGATTCAGCTCCTGTGGCATATACACCTAAATCCAACATGTCACCCTCATGACATCATTTATCTAATGATTATATGGTTTTATTTGATTTTTCCTGTATTCATTGTCTCTCAAATTGGGTTGTATGCTCCTTAAAGTTGTTAACAATGTCTTATTTATCTTTGGATTTTTTATAGCTTGTTGGTGTCTTATATATAATTAACATACTATTAATATTTGTTGATTATTATATAAGTGATAGGCTTCATGAGGTTTTCAAGATTATAGAAGACACTTTCATGAAAGTATTTAAGAAGCTATAGAAGAAAATAACTTACTTGTAAAATTAACATACCTCTTTGGAAGAGAGATTAATTACTGTAGCTTGGAATTAGAAAGGGGCAATCAGTTCATCTAGTTTAAGGTTTTATGTTATAAATAAAACTGGATCCTAGTAAAGTTTTGTGTATCAACCAGAATCAATACATAATTCATCACAAATTTTCATATTATATAACTAGATATCATTCCATGATTTTGTAAATCATTCAAAACAAATTTTCAAATAAGCATGAGTGATTTAAATCTGTCTCATAATAGATATATATGAATTCTACATGTCAAAGTTTCTTACTTTTTTATCCTTGGTTATCATAATTCTAGTTATTATTAAGACAATTTGTTGCTTATAAGCTATTTTATTTCTTAAGGAGGAAAATAATTTCTGATTCCATGTTTTTCTTCTGAAAAGAGTTTAAATGTTTTTGTTTCTGAAGATTCTGTGTAAGGACAATGCAAACATAACTTAAAACTCAATATTGCATATAGTGTCACATAAAGATTCACTTCATTAAAATAAAATGGGTTGAAGAGATAAAATCCTGGCTGGTTTTTAAGGATAAAGAGACAAGCAAAGAAAACCATTGTTTCCAGGGGGAAGAAATCTGTCCTTATTGTCTTTACATGTAACTGCCATGCAAGAGAGTGTCAGATTCATTACAAAGTTAAACCTCAAATCCTGCCCAACCCTATACTATTATGCCCAATCTATGTGCTCATAGCACTCAAAACATGAAAGCAACTTCATATCTCAGAGGCTTAATAGGAAAAGCACCTTTCTTACATTGTTTGCTACAGGCATGAAATGTGGACTTTTTGTAAACAATCGCAAAAAACATTTTATATCACTCACCCAAAAATTGAGGGGAAGAGTTATTTTGTTCTGTTTGTTGCTGTTTCTCTTCTTTTTTTTCTTTTTTTTAAACTCAAAACAGTGCCGAGATCAATAAGTACATTTTAAAAATACCACCTTTTAATGAAGTGTTCGTTTTCCGGTACAGAAATGATTTCACTGAGTCAGGTAAGCCTATAAATTTAGCCTATGGCATTCCTTTATAAAAGTAATAAGAGCTGATCTACGTGGATGAGAGGCTTTTACTTCTCACAGAGAAGGAATGATCACAGTAAGCTCTGTACTGCTTAGGTGAGAGGACAGAACAACATGAAAACAAACAAACAAACAAAGCACCTGAAATTGGAAAGGTAAAAGAGGGGTTACTTCCAGGGTAAAATGTTGCCTTAGAACAATCACAAATATTAGGACATATTTAATTGTGTCTGTCAACCCCTCACTTATGTATGAAAAAAACCTCTCCAAGAAAAAGAATTTTGCTGTGATGCAGCGCTCGGGAGGGTGCCCCCTGAGTCTCTGGCAAACATTTTGGATGTCCGGTGAGCGTTCTTTCCAAGAGATCACAAGCATGACCTGGCATCCGCCTCTCCCTCCTTTAACAAGCAGCTATCGGACCGTCCTTGGCACCAGCACCGCGCTGTGCACTCCATCCCTCAGCCCCAGCCTGAGAAGCTGGGGGCACTCAGGGACCTGGAACCATGTTTGTCTCCAGGTGGGCCTGAGACACAGCCTTGTACATTCTGCTGCAAAGCGGGCAGCCAGAGCAAGTTTCCTGAGATACAGCAACTGATTTCCCTCCCAACTCTCACATGAACTTAGTGGGAGAATGAGAGAAATGGCTGTGATGGGAAAGACGCCGAATCCTCATTTTAGAATAATGGATTCAAGTTCCATCTCTGCAATTTATTGTTCGTCTCCTTCCGCCCGCGGCCGCCACCTGTCCCCTCCTGGAGTGGATGCAATTTAACCTCTCTAGGCCTCATCTTCTTGACTGATAATGTAACAATAAAACCCTCTATAGGAAGCTTATAGGGTTGTTAGATTTCAAGGAGAAAATCAATGTAAAAGCACTTTATATGTTTTTAGGTACACTGCAAACAACAAAGTTATTATTCAAGGTCATAAAGGAGACTCGCCTCTATTTCAGAAATGTCACTTAATCAAATATTGCACAAATGCATTTTAAAGAAGATTAATACCTTAAATAACTGACATTGGCTTGGTTTAATAAACTGAGAATTTATTAGTTTTGGTCACTGATGATCATAAGAATAAATGAAAAAATAATACAACATGACACTGAGAAATTGCAAGTAATGACATACATTCCCATTTAAAACATAGTTAAAGTTACCTACAATTAGATAGAAAAAGAAATATTATATTTGGGTATTCTGTTAAAATTAAAACGTGAACTTAAAATGGAAAAGAATAAAACAATGCCCCAACTTTTAAAAGAAAACAATTTAAATAACATTCGATATATGATTCTTGATGATCAGCTCTGCATAAAAGTATGTAAATCATGCAATTATAATGTGTACTATCAAAGATGATTTCCTGGGTTTCCCATGAAATCATCACATTTAGCTTTGGAGACAGGAAATATATTACAACATCATTTAAGAAAGACAAATACATTTATTTAAGTCTGGTCTTGTACAAAATGAGATATCAAGTTGAAAGCAACCCTTTTTCTAGAGATTTCCCTGATGAAAGTACAAAGAATTTTCTGCTATGGCAAAGACGCCTAGCTCAAATGTGAAATGCTTGCCTGTTTTGTTTGGAACACACATTTTTATTTTGCAGCCATGGCAAGATTGATGAAATTCTGGCTGGCGAGTGTAGGGGGGAAAGATAAGCTCTTAATATCAAGAGTTTCTGCTAACCTTGCTACATTTAGTATCAGAAAGAGAGTGGAGATTTGCAGCTTACTGAATTCTGAAGCCAAGAAAATGAGATGGAAGAAAAAAAATTAAAGAAAAATGACATACATTCTGTTTTAGTAATCTCATGTGCTTTCAGGGTACTAGATAGCTATAATAGGATTAACTTCAAGACAGTTTTAATAAACAGAATTATTAAGTTATTGGGTTCATGCTATATCTTATATACACAGGCACATTTTTCTTGTGACTTAATTGGGGATTGGGATTTCAGTCTTGTAGGTCTCCTAAATGTAATAATAATAGAGTTAAAGGAAATTTTTCTAGTCAAATTCTTTCCCCTTTCCCAGCCAACTGCATTTGAATGAGGATACTTTTATTTGTTTGTTATAAGGATATTTTAAGCCATCCTATATTAAGTAGGACAATACAAAGAACTGAACTAAGTTTGCAGTTCAGATAGATCTAAGTTTTATTCTAAAATCACTGCATCCACTTTCCCCTAAATCTATAACCTTGAGAGCTCCTCTGAGCCTCAGTTTCTCATCAAAATCAAAACTATTAATAATCAGCAGTTATAGCTCCTGATCATAAGAAACAGATTTTGCCTAAAAATGAGAAATCGGTCTAAGAATACAGTGGGCCCTTATGAAAATTTCTGTGTGCCACATAATCTTCAAAATATTGCAGACACACTTACCCCCCACATTATCACTGTTATCTCGATGACTGGTGAGGAAAGGGAAGAGCTTAGGGGTTAAGTTCCTTGCGCAGGGTCACACAGCTAGGAAGTGGCCGATCTGGCCCGTGCTCTTAACTCATTCTCTAAGCTGAATCTTTCGTTTATTTATTTATTTATTTATGAGTCTTCAGTTTATTAAAATAATATTGGGTAACTCACAGAGATATTAGTCTCGAGACAAGCAGTCAAAAAAGCAATGACTAAAACCATGTCGATGAGGAAACGGCGCTGCCATCACACCCCGGCTCTGAGCTCTGAGCCTGTGAGCTCTGGGATGGTAACTTATACGCCGCTTCTGTCTCTGAGGCCTGCATGTCATCTGCAGCCACTACTGGTGCTGCTTTGGTCCCCAGAGTATGAGAGGCGAAGCTCCCCATCCCAAGTCAGGCTCCCTGAGACTGGACGTGAGTAGGGAAGTGGGTGAGAGCTGGCAGGGAAGGGTGGAAAAGAGCATCCGGCCGGCTTGGCTCCTCTAGGCCGACAGCCTGTCTTGTTTCCAGCAGGACTCAGAGGACCAGGGACTCTCCCCACAGAGAAAGTCTCTTAATGTTGGAAAAGTGAAACCAGTAACAAAAGCCCACTTTAACTGTTCTAAAAAGATTAACAAAAATAATGTATATAAAGGGCCAATTGTTTTGTGATTAATTATGTTCTGGTGTCAGCCCACCTCACTTCAAACCTCGGTTTTCCCTCACAAGTTAGTTGTAAGACTTTAAAGAAATTACTTTATCTCACTGAGTGATGTGTTTCATTTTGTGAGCATTAAACAAAATAAAGCATATTGCTAATATTAAGCACTCCAAATGTACATATAAAGCAAATTTAGTTATGCCTCTGTGATAGTAAAAAAAAAAAAACAACCCAAAAAACTGGTTAGTTAAAAAAAAAATGAAAATTACATGGCTCCTGGGTGGCTCAGTCAGTTCAGCATCTGATTTCTGCTCAGGTCATGATCTTGGGTTCATGAGTTCGAGCCCTGCTTTGGGCTCTGTGTTGACAGCTGAGTCTGGAGCCTGCCTAGGAGTCTTTGTCTGTTTCTCTGCCCCTCTCCCCACTCGCACTCTGTCTGTCTGTCTGTCTCTCTTTCAAAAATAAATGAATGTTGGGGCGCCTGGGTGGCTCAGTTGGTTAAGTGTCCGACTTTGGCTCAGGTCATGATCTCACGTTCGTGAGTTGGAGCCCTGCATCATGCTTTGTGCTGACAGCTCAGAGAATGGAGCCTGCTTCAGGTTTTGTGTCTCCTTCTCTCTCTGTCCCTCCACAACTCATGGTCTTTCTCCCTCTCTCTCTCTCTCTCTCACTCAAAAAAGTGAATAAACATTAAAAAATTTAAAAACATAAATGTTAAAAAAATTTTAATATAAATTTAATATACTGATTATTTTTTACCAGTTGACAGAATTTCTCTGATTTGGGTAAGTACAAAGTTCTAATCAGTTTTCTTCAAATGATTGGAAAGTTCCATTAAAAATTTAGATCCATTAAAAAATTTTTTGTATGTGCTTTTTTATTTATTTTTTGGGAGACAGACAGTGCAATCAGGGGAGGGTCAGAGAGAGAAGGAGACATAGACTCTGAAGCAGGCTCTGAGCTCTAAGCTAGCTGTTAGCACAGAGCCTGACGTGGGGCTCTAACCTACGAACTGTGAGATCATGACCTGAGCCAAAGCCGGATGCTTTAATGGACTGAGCCACCCAAGAGCCCCTAGATGCATTTTTAATCAATATTTTAGAGTTTAAAGAAGCAGAATGTTATCATAAAATGGGTAAATTTAGTTCTTAAATTTCCTGTTCAATTTGGAGCTAGGTACTCTTTTTGTCTAACACACACTAATATTTGAGGACTGACTGAAGTCAGATTATAATCCTGAAGTTTAAAATTTTTGAGTTGTTCTCCTATAAGAGGAAAGAGAAACACAAAACTATAAATCCAGTATATATCTATTCTTATAAGTATATAAGTAAATTAATAGTTTGAAATGACAGATCTCTAACCTTTCTGATGGGTATGCTATTGGTGTCTGTCCTTGGCCGTGCCTTGTTCAGTGTTTATGCCAGCAACCTGGATGTACATATGTAAATTCATATCAAGTTTAGGCCTGACACAATACTGGAAATTATAAAGAATAAGAAGGTCTACTTATTGCAATCATTCAGCACAAAAAGATTAAATTAAGCAGGGATAAATAAAAGATCCTGTATTTCTAAGCAAAAAAGTTCTGTCACACAAGTATAAAATAGGAAAGTCTTAGCTTAACCTGTTTTGGATATAGTGCAAATGGGTCACAAAATAACATAAGGCAGGGGCAGAAGTCAAGGGTCTAGAATCTAACATGAGAACCATGGTGACATCAGAACTGACCCAGATGCGAACATGAACTTCAAAGGAACAATCAAAACATCAAAGCACAGCTTCCAGAGAATATGGCAAACCCAATCCTAATTGTAAGAAATGTGGCCTTCAGCTTCATTGAAAGTAATAGGAGGCAGCAGTGAACCTTCATCAAGCAGCTGAGGAAAGACAGAAGAGCACTCTCTCCGCATAGAAAAATAAAAGGAAAAGGCATAGCTAATTAGCAGTACTTAGAAAATTAAGGCTGGTAAACTTTACATGTACTTTTGACTGAGTTACCTTAAAATATAAATGTATGATAAGTCTTTGTTAATAGAAATATTATACCTGTAATTTTGAAGAGTGACACTTCTGATTTATTCTGCCTCTGAAAAAAAAAATCCACACTTGACATTTTAGTTTGTGCCGTGGTTTAAGAGGTAGAGTCAGCTACATTCAGAGAAGGCAGTGATGGCGGGTCTTGTCCACATCAGCCATTACTGAAGAGATTAAGAATGTTTGGTTTGGACCAAGAAAACTAAAGAATGGCATTATAATGGTGTTTATCTAATATTTGAAGAATGACCGTTTATGAAACACATTAGATTGTTTTGACCTAGTAGATGGGATGGTGAAAAAAGCTATTGGTTCATACGTAGTAAAATAAAATGTGTGTTTGCTATTTTCTACTTAAAATACACAAAGAGTACAAGCGGCTATCCTCTTCAATAAAACACAAAAAATGAAATAAAATACTCAAATAATAACAAGTACATGGAAGAAAATGAGACCCCTTCTTCAACATTCCAAATTACTTTTTTTCTAGTCTCTTTTGTTGTAGAGAAGTTGTATATTTGTAAATGTCAGTCTTTTTACTGGGGTATTCTGGGTTTGGGGTCTTTTAAGTAAAACCCTTACTGTTAAAGTGATAGTAATTTCATAATTTTATATTAGCGCATGTTTCAAAAGGAGTTATTTACATATATTTTGTGAGACTGTCATGCATGTTTACTTTATTTCCAGATGTGCTGGTCATCATTCCTACATACACTGAATGGAGAGGAAGACCAGAATTGCTGAGTCACACCAAGGAAAATCACAGGCAGACCCTGCTAATTTCCTACTCGTTATCCGTTCTCTCATTTTTCCTCGTTATTGTAACCCCAACTGCGCTTAATGTAGAAATGTCTCTTCTTAATATCCTAGCCTTTACTGAAATTAGGGGTGGCACATGATGGGGTCCAGGACAGGCTACCCCAGACTGTGCCACGTTAACACATAGATTATTTTGAGCTGAAGACAATCAAGGCCAAAAAGACTCAACAAGATTTTTTTACTTTCCCCATTAACTGACTAGACTAATTTAGAAAGGGAGCCTGTACTAAGAAGAGAACTATTACTAAAGTAATGTTTCATACAAGAAAGACTTCTCCGCATAGCTTGTTTACGGGACATTTGCTCTTCCCATTTCCCTGTGAATTGATTTCCTTTCCTTTGAAAGCCCAAACCCCTACCCCTTTTCCTTAGCTCAGAACTGCCGAGAAGTCTCAACTCTCTGACTCATATTTTTATGGGCCCCTTTCATATATTATTAAACTCGGGATATTAGTGGTACTGAGTAGTTGCTCCCTTACTATCACACATTTTATTAAATGAAAACTTCACTTATGCCAGTGGAAGAATATTTCTGCTGACTTCATTATCCCTAGCAATCACCACTGGCGATAGATTTCTAGGATGAAAAAAAGTGTTATCAAAAATTGAAAACCACTATTCCATTGTCTTTTAGATACAGAGTTTTTACTAAAACGACGACAACAACAACAGTAACTTATTCTTGTTTATTACGCCTGGAACTTTTTTCATCCTCCTCAACTGCATTAAAATTTTCTCTTTACTGTTGTTTCGAAATTTGAGAATGTGTGAGTTTGTCTTTGATAATTCATATTCTGTGGCTTTTAGCAGAATTTAAATCAGACTCAGATCTCATCTAAGCTCTGAGAAATATTTCCCCCCTTCATATCCTTTATTCAATCCTTCTGGATCTCTTAAGCAGATTTTGAAATTTTAAAACTTATCCTCAGTGTCAAGTAAGCCTTCTTTCTTTATTTGTTGGTGTTTATTTATTGGCCATATTTATATTAGAGAAATTTTGAACAGCGGTGGATGCCATTTCTGAGAGTTATCGTATGGAAAGGCAGAGTGGGCTGCTGACTCACTGACCTTGGCTTCCCGGTGAGTGGGAACCCATTCTTCTTAGATGTTACCAGCTAGGAGTTACTACCAAGGGAGAGATATAAAGTACTGAACTGCTGGTAGATTAAGTCAGGCTTTGTTCTGGTGTCTTAATAGTCATTCTACAGATCTCAATGATATCAAGCAAATATTTATTATAGTCCCCAGAGCACCTAGGCTGACAGGAAATCTGTTAGGTTTGGAGTCTAACATTTCAACATGAAGCTTCAAGATTCACCATGGAAGGTGAAGAATACATTTCCTAAATGTTTCCATTTTGGAGTGACATTATAAGAATGACATTATAATTGTGTTTATCTAGTATTTGAAGAATGACCATTTACAAAACACATTAGATTGTTTTGATTTGGTATTAGATTTTTGACTAAAATAGATGAGATGGTGAAAAAAGCTATCGGTTCATATCAGGTAAGAGAAAATGCTTGTGTGTTTGTTGTTTTGTATTTAAAAAAATTTATACAAAGACTACAAGCATCTATCCTCCTTAATAAAATACTCAAATTTTCTTACACATTTTATTGGCTTGAAGCAAGTTATACAGCCACTTCTAAGCATAAAAGGACATGTGTTCAGAAAGGGGAGAAAGCAAACATTTGAGGAGACTATTACTACATACTCTGCCTTATGTGGCATAGGTACTGAGCAGCCAGGATGGATACTGGCCAGAGCATCAGACCGGAACCTTGCATTCCCGATAGTGCCAAACTACTAGCCTTTGGCTGGTGAATTATAAAGAAATCTAAGGGTCCCGGAAGAGATGCTTGGGGGGTGGGGCAGTGGATAGCATTGAGGGGCCTAAGAGCAGTGTCCAACTATCCATTTTTCCAGTCTCGAAAGGAATGCCACAGTATTTTAACAACTGTTTAGCTAGTCTGTTCCAGCTGCATATTAGCCCCACCACAGTCCTTCATCCTAGACGGTGACATGTTCACTGCTTTAGCCTGGAGAGGAATCTCTGATGCCTATTTATCAGCAAAAACACATAAGAGAAAGTATCAATCTATTAACTTTTCTGAAGCAGAGCCACAGTGATTCATCCTGACAACTGCCAAAAGGAACTCTTCTGCTTTACATCTTTTGTCTGTGAACATAACGTGCCCTAGATTCACTCCAGCATCTTCAGCAGGCTTTTCCAAAATGGTCGGAACTATGGATCTTTTGACAATCTGATTCCATCAACTTTACATTCTTTCATAATTTTCCCAGAATTATAGTCTGCTAGTGGCAGCACTTGCAGTTTTCTAGTGATAATAATAATATTCCTTTTAAAATTCTGCATATGGTCATTTCTAAAAATTTGAAGTAGGAAGGAAGATAGTCATATTTGCTTATTCTGCCATATTGATATGATGTCTTAAATGGATTATCTACTAAATTTCCTCCATAAAAACTGATGAATTTTACATGACTAGAATAATTGTGATATAGGTTGCACAATAATCTGTTGACAAGCTCTTTCTAGGGGTATAAGAGATAAGAAACACAAAAAAAAAAAGTGACAAAGGGTACTATCCAAAACCTGGGACTGAATCCCAGTTTTGTCTGTTAATAATTAAATACCCTTTTTCAACCCACCTGTCTACTCTGCAACTCTGTTCTCACATTTTAAAGTAGAGATAATAATTTCTATCTGAAGACTTAGTGCAGATGATAAAGATAACACCTACAAACAAATCAGAGTCTTAGAAGCAAGTTTTAAATTATAGTTCTTAAAATTAGTTTAATGCTAGAAAATTTGCAAATCATATGCTGATTGATCAAAATTGTCTATAAATAGAATGAACAAATATTCTACTTTACTTGACCAGTACTGGTTTATACCCATTTTCCTAGAAAAGTATTGTTAGCACATTCTTTACTTCATAAAAGTATCCCAGTTTGTATAATAATGCTGGCATTAAATACCCCTAAGCTTCTGTGATATTATGACTCCAGGATATAGAGATGCCAATCGGTGAAGATAAATGCCTTTCGTAGAACTTTGGTAATAAGGGTTGGCCCAGCTTTGTTCATTAAATGAGTACAGCCATATAACTTGGGTGAGCATAGGCTGAAATTCAGGTTTCAATGTATACCAGTTCAGTAAACTTGGAGAAGACTCAATCTCTTTGAGCATCAGTTTCCTTCTCAGTAAAATGGACAGTCATAAAATTCTCTAAAGATAAATGAGATAACATATGTTCAGTATTTACCACACTGTCCCGCACATGTTAAACAGTATAGGTGCTTTCTGCAGAAGACACATCATAGCATGGAATTCATCGAAGGTTTTGGCACTTTTTAACTTGTGCAGATTGGCTATGGCATCCACTTTCATAGTATCCTATTTTCCCCTTGACATGTAACAAATCACACCTTTCAGTTTATTAATTCTCTGTTTTAGGAACATGTGATGCTTTGTTGAGATGAAATAAAGTGGTACAAAATCCCGCAATGATGTTTATGAGTCAAAAAGTAAGGCTGAGCCCTATGTGCTCTGCAGACCATGTGGGATATTTCCACTTGTTTCTGTTCATTTCACAGCCCAGATGAGACTGAAATAACAGGATCTTGGGGGTCCCCAAAGGAAGAGAACTCCATGATGACTTCTGATTTATTGATTCCTTCCATTACTCTAGCTCCTGGGTTTAAAATGTTAGTGAACGGAATGATTTTGTTGATGTTTCCAATAGTGGTCTCTTGCCCTCAAAGATGTATACTATTTAAACAGGAAATCTGCCCTTTTAGCACTGAAATAAATACAACTGGTGATGAACTACCCACAGGCAATTTTCTAATGAAGCCCCTCAAACCATGACTTTCCTGCCCCATGGGCCAAGGAAGACAAACATAACTGTGAGAAGAGAAAGCTGACTCTCGTTTCTATTGGAATTTCTCAACTTTTAATTCATAGAATTTAGATAAATGCCATAGCTCCAAGGTCATCTCCAGGGTATTGTGAGACTTCCTTCTTCCCAGTCATCCTAAATATTTCCCTTTCTCTTCCTTTTAAAAAAATCTTCATCCCTAATTTTCATGTGTTGTCTATTAACAAAACATGCACATGGAATGCAGACGCTCTATATTTCAAACATTTCTGACCTTCAAGGATGGGGGAAGAATTAAACAAGGGAGAAGGCTGGCTTCCAGCAATAACACAGCTTTAATAAATACATGAAATATTTATAGAACACATAAAGAACAAAGGAAATAGAACACTTCCTCTGTGTATGATTTCTCTCAGTGTCTCAGTCAGCCAGGTCTCTTGCCAGTATTTTTTTTTTCCTTGAGATGTCTGCTAAGCAACGATGAGTGAGGTGTACCTGGTTAATGTACTTTCAACATACTGTCTCTCTTAATTTTCAAAAAGAATTTTAGGTGTGAGTCATGCTGGGTTAACATTTTCATTGTGGGTACATTTTTTTTTTTGGAGTAAATTCATTGAGATGTCTCAGGCCTTTAATAAGTCATAACTAACTGAAGGCACTGTACAATTTGAAGACAAGACATTAACAACATTTATTGAAATATTATAATTATTATTAGTTATTAGAATTATCTATCTACGTAATTTAAGAAACTTAAAGGCAGTTATTTCTCAAAGTCAAAGAGAAAGTTGGTGGCTTTATCTCTGTAACTCCTTTCTAGGGATCTAGCTCATATTTCTCTAGAGTTTAGTTTTAAAAGTTTTTGCAAATAGAATAATTTATTTAATTGACAGAAAATGTATATAATCTTTGTGATGAGAAAGAGAAAACTAGAGCATGACAAGTATCTTTTTGGTAAACTGCTGATGTGTAATATCCAGCCTGATAGTAGCATTGCTGGGTGTCTTCTCTGTACATCATTGCCCATATAACTTCCCCAAAGTTATGTCTCTTGTCCTGTCTTCCCAACACTTAGGTCCTGATTTTAGCACTGCTGTTAAGATGGTATTGATATTCAATAATTAATGTTTATAATGCCAGGCTAAGTTGTTTACACAGACCATTCCATTTCATATTCAAAATAGCTCTATTGTATTGGTATCACTCTTATAATAATATAAGAACACTGAGGATTTGAGCATTTTAAATAATTTGACCAGTATCACAAAAGGAAGGAGAACAGCTTGCCTCCACTTAGACATCTAGCTCCACGTAGACTCCCCTCAGCCAAGAAAGAGGACGGTGCAATTTTAAATTGCAGTGTTTCTTCTCTCCTTAAAGTAAAATGTGGTAATTTCTGTATCTCTTGGGTAAATCCCTAGCAGTGCTATTGCTGGGTCATAAGAGAGTTCTATGGATAGTTTTTTGAGGAACCTCCACAGTGTTTTCCAGAGCGGCTGCAGAAGATGTGGTATATATACACAATGGAGTACTACATGGCAATGAGAAAGAATAAAATCTGGCCATTTGTAGGAAAGTGGATGGACCTTGAGGGTGTCATGCTAAGCGAAATAAGTCAGGCAGAGAAGGACAGATACCATATGTTTGCACTCATAGGTCTAACAGGAGAAACCTAATGGAGGACCAGGAGGAGGGGAAGGGGGAAAGAGAGTTGGGGAGAGAGAGGGATGCAAAACTTGAGAGACTATTGAATGCTGAAAATGAA
>PJEM01012240.1:0-48401 GCA_004023845.1 Helogale parvula | reverse complement strand
CGTGGCAGGAGGGTGCGCCCGGGGGCCCAGAAGCCAGAGGGGTGCCAGAGAACCGGGCGGAATGGCCAAAGGGGCGAGAAGGAAGGAAAACACTGCGCACAGAGAATTTGATTCCCACCGGGGAAGGCTGGCAGCGTGTCTCAGGAGGCTCCCAAGGTGGTTCTGGAAACACTGGGAAGTGATTTCCTTCCTGAGCGGGGAGGGTCTGGAGGCTCTGACCAGCTCCCCGAGGCCCCTGGTTTTCTCGTCACGAAAGCTGGGAGTCAGTTGGGGGGGGGATGTGCGGTCTCTGCGGGGACAGAGCGTGGGATACGGAAGTGCCCCCTCCGGCGGACCTGCCCGCCCGCCCAGCGCCATTCACTCGTACGGCGACTGTTTATTATCACTTGTAGGTGTCTCCCTTCAGCCTGGCCTGGGGGTCCCTCCCCCCGAAAGGACCTCAAGCCCCCTCAGGATTATCGATGGAAAGGGCGGGAAACCAGATCCGTCACAAGGGCTCATCCTGTTTTAATTCAAATGCTGGACAGAGGATCAATCCCCTCGGGGTTAGGTGCCACGGTCAGTCTTCGTGGGAAGGGCCCTGCTGACCCGCTGCCTTGCACGCCCGCGTGGACAAACCCCACAGGGTTTCACGGGGGAAGGAGGCTGAGCCATCACGTAAGACTGTTTTCTTGCAACAAGTTTATGGATATATTTCGAAGGAGGCAAACATATGCCTGCTAGGCATGGGGGAAATTATCAGCGAAGGTTTTAAAATGACCAATAAAGATGAAATTATCATTGCTCATTGTTTTTTATGGATCGTAATGTTTTTTTTTCCTGATGGAAACATCCAACAGACTCCCCTCCTAGACGCCGCGCTAATTACGTACTTAGCACACAGTACCCCGTGCAAGCGCGTCCTCGCCTGTCATAATTCATCTTCATAAATGTAATTGGCCCGATGAAAGAGACCGCAGAATAACTCTGCAAAGAGCAGACAGATTCAATAAAAACCGATTTGACTCTCCTCTCTTCCAAAGCCACAGCTTCAGATGGAGCTTTTAAGAACGCACCGGATTTCGTCTCCGGTCGCCACTCCCCCCACAATGCGATTACGACAGGACTACCTGTCAAGGCCCCCACTCGATTCGAATCACGGGCGAAGCACCAGGGAAAAGCAGAACTTGGGGGTGAAGCCTGCAGCCGCCGAGGAACCGCCGTCGGGTGGGAAGCACGCAAGCGCACACAGAAGAAACAGGAGTAACTTCCGGAAGAGGCGGGGCTGCGCCGTGGCAGCCACGCGGTGGTTTCCGGCAGCAGAAGAATCCACAAGGGCTTCATGGAGGAGGTGGCCTTTGTGCTGAACTGTGCAGGGGGAGCGGGGAGGGGGAGGACGTGCTCAGACTACCACGGGGACAATTTCAGTGGAGCGTGAACGGAGGGTTGGGCCGCAAGGCAGCGTGAAGTCTGTCAGGGAAGCAGGTCTTCACGTCCGAAGGTCAAGGCCGGCCCCTCCCCCCGCAGCGCGCCCCCAGGATCCTGTCCTTCAGGCACACGTGCCACTCGCCACACCGTGCACAGAGGTGACTCAGCCGCCAGCCTGCCCCCCAGGAGCTCAGAATGGTGCAAATGACGTCTGCATTCAGGAGCGGGGGCAGGGAGGGGGCGCGGCCACGGGTCACAGAGGAGCCGGCGACCCACCTGTCCCCGTGTCACAGCAGAAGCGGACGTGAGCAGCCGTAGCCGCTCCGAGGCTGAACACGGTGGGCCCTTTACTGCCGAGCGCTCCTCTCCGCCTCGCCGCCAGCTTCTCCCCGCCCAGCGTCCCCGCGAGCCGGGAAACGACCTGGAGAAACGCCGGGAGACGGACGCAAATGCAAACGGGAGCCGCAAAGCGGGATCTGGGAAGGGGTGGGGGGGCCAGGAAGGAGGGGGGGCGCTACACGCCGGGGAGCCTGGCGAGCGCCTGCCAGACGGGCACGGGGATGTCGTCCGCCGCCGGAGGCCCGGGGCGCAGCCCAGCAGGCACGGCGCCTGCAGGCGTCCCGGACTGATGGCCGCCGCGCGGACCCCCACCCCGCCGTGGGGTCTCTGACCAACGTGGGGAAACTACGGGCTTTGCTTTTCCAGGAGGGGCGTGTGTTGGGCCGGCCTCCCCGCCCGGAGGGGCTTCGGGCTGCGTCCCGGGACGCCCAGCGTCCACCGGGCTCTCACCTCTCCAGGGACTAAAGCCTCATCGGAGGCCTGCCTGCGTCACACTCGCCCCCTCCCCCGCTCCCCACCTCGCTCTATTCCCTCTGCTCCTCCTCCGTTTATCTGCTCCCCACTCTCTACCCCATGGCTGCCTGTGGGACAGCCTGAATCTTGGGTTCCAAGCTTCACTGCTTTGTGACACATTTTACTGAACCCCTTCCCATGGCCCTCCCCCTCCCTGACTTCCGGGTGAACCCTGTGGCTCTTCTGGGCCAATGAGATGCGACCAGACGCTTGCAATGTCCTAGTGCAATTAAGGTTGGAGTTTTTGTGACTCATGATCCATGAGATTAGGCGCCAGGTAGCGGCCACCACTTCAGACGGGCCCCAGGAGAAACATAAGAGACCCGAGTCTGCCCCGTGGCCTGGAGTCGGCCCCACCGACCTCTATCCTGGGTGACATTAACTTAGATTCGCCATACTGCCATCCACCCACACGTCCGTGGTTTGAAGCTATGCATTCTGCTTTAAGCCACTGGGTTTTGGGGCACTTTGTTACACAGCACGGCTGCATTAGCTGACTGACACAGCCCTGCTCATCCAAGCCTTCCCCACTCACTCCGTAAGCCCGACCGTCACAGAGACGATCACTGGAAACAAGAAAGACTTCCCCTTCGGGGTTACTCACTCTTTCTTCCAGAAGGTTTCTTTAAGTTCATACACTAAACACAGAGACTTGTGCTCAGTGTTGGCAGGAATGACGGGGGACAAGCGCAGGGTGGCTATAAATCAGCACGAGACTCATTCCGGTTCTTTAAGTGAGACAGACAGGCCCGGAAGCAAATAATTACATCCCAAGCACGGCCATATTTCTTATCCTAAGGCAAACCAAGTGGAGATAAGATCATCGTTTCTGCAAATGCCCTTGTTTATACTTAAAAGAAATGATCTGCGGGTATTGAAAAAAACTACGGTAATTACGAGTTTTCCTTCTTTCTCACATACCACAGGAGCCCGCGAGGAAGTGGAACGCGGTAGTCTTACCATATGTCAGTATCAAGTACGTTCTCCTTTAAAGTGTGTTTTGTGGCTCCTTCTGGAAGATGCGGAATGAAGCGTTCTCATAAACAGACAGAAATGATTCACGGGATCATGATTGCTTTTCATCAGCTGTATCAATTATGTACAGCGATGGGACGTGGGGAGATATATTTACAACTTGTTAAAAACACTCCTTGAAACAACTCAGACCTTATCAGGTCCTGTGTGCTCCGCCGAGCACGGCGGGCGGGCGGCCGAGCGGGGCCCTCCCAGCGGGTCGAGGCTGACCCGGCCCAGAGGACGGCAAGGCGGGGCGGGGCGCCTCTCGGGCCTCTTTCCCGAGACGGAGGAGCGGGAGGCCGGCTGGGAGACGGGCACAGACGCGACCAGACCGGCAATGACACATGCGGTCATCGCTCCAGGTGACGGGGACGCAGCGAGAGAGAACAGGAACCCGCACGCGGCCCCTCCCTCCCCCTGCCTCAGCTTTACGGCAAACTCCTCCATCGTCTTCGGGAAAACAGGACCCGCCTGCCCTGCCCGTCCCTCGGCCCCTCATCCACACAGCGGCGCTGCCACAATTACACACACCCATGCCGCCAGGTGCCCCCCAATGCCCACAGTGCCCTTCTTCACTAGGCGGACCCCGACTGGTGGGGGTGGCCGTGCATCCAGACGGAAGGCCTCCCTCCACGGGCGCCCTCAAGGCCACGGGCGTCACGCACCTCTGCTCCCATCCGTGAGCGCGGACGGACATTTCCGTGAGCGCGTTCCTTCCTGAATAAAAGGACAGAGTTTCACGCAAGACACTGCTCGTTCACCGTCTCTCCAGAAACACACGTCGGGGACATCAGTCGCCTGGGCCTGTGGCCATGAAGCCACGCGCCCGGACGGCCTCCTGGGGCGCCTGCTCCAGCGCTGTCCCCACGCACTCAGCCCCGGCCACCCTCTGGGGACCTCGTGGTCCATGCGGGTGAGCGTACTCCTAACCGCAAACGAGCCGAGAGCCGGGCACGCCTCCAGCATCACTGACGTTGTGACCACACAGCAGGACAGCGCGGGGAGGGGTGCATAGGACGCTGGACACTGGGCGGGGCATCCGATCCAGGCCCCACGGGGGTGCCGTGGGCTCCGAGTCCCGGGCCCCTCCCGTCCCGGCCACCCTCCCACCCCACCTTCTGTCTCCCACACTAGTTTCCAGACAGACCCTCCCCCGGTGAGTCTGCTCACATCCTTCCCCCTCGAGGTTTCCGTCCACTGGGCCCAGGACACCAAGGCCGCCCCCCGCAGAGGCTCCGGCATGCCTGGAGGGGCACAGAATGCGTTTGAATCTAATTCAATCCTTGAAAACATCACGTGACATGTGCTTTTTCACCCTGTGATACATTCTTGTTGGCTTCAACACACAGGAATTTGGACCCCCTGCTGATGGGCTGAATTCATTTTCCAGGGAGATGCTCCACCTGCAGCCGGTGGTTCTGGGTGGCTCTGCAGAGGACGTCCCCAGGCTCCCGGTCCTGGCATCTGGATGGAACCCGAGGGGTCTCCGTGACACCCTCTTGCCTTTCTGCATGCCGTCCCCCCTCCCTGACCGTGCCCCCCCCCCGTCCCCCCGGTGTCCCTCCTCCCTGGCATCCTCCTTCCCCAGGCAGACCCCTCCCCTTCCCAGAAATCCCTCCTCCCTGGCCGTCCAGCAAACTCCGTGGGTGCTCCCATGTCCGGGAAGTCATCAGAGTCCCGACGTGACTCCGTCAACACCGGGACTGAACTGGGCTCACAGGGGAAATGTTGCCACTTGCTGTGACAGAACAAACTGCCCCTGAGCCCAGAGGTCCAAAGCAACTGCTGTATTTTGCTCAGAGTTTGGCGGATCGGGGTTCTGGAAGGGCTCCGCGGGCAGCTCTCGCAGGGACGCTGCCGTGCGCTCTGCCCGCGCACAGGGTCACCTGAAGGCTCCAGGGGCTGGGATGCCCCAGGCGGGACCCCTCACGTCATGCGGGGCCGCGTCCAGCCACATCGCATCGGCTGTGAGCCGACGCAGACTCGAGGAGCGGAGACCCGGACCCCGGCGCCCGGCCCGGGACGTCACAGTACTTGACCCAGGTCACGGCGAGCCAGCGAGTGAGTGAGGATCTGTGTCTGGAGAGCCGAGGGCAGGGGGCAGCTCTGCTCACTTTTGCAAGTCGCCTCTGCGCCGGGGCCAGCCGCCTCTCCCCACCTGAGAGCGAAGGTCCAGGCGGAGGCGAAGGCGCAGGGGGCAGGTGGTGGGGCAGGGAGCGTGCCCCCTCCCCCGGGACTCCCTATGTGCACCCCCTCCTGCAAACAGGGAGCAGAGGGCACGCTGAGTTCGGGGCCACATCCAGTGTCGGTCAGGGAGACATGAATCGGGTCCAGTATTCCCCACTTCCCGCCCGGAGCCACTTCTGCGACCCTCCCCTGGGGCCCTGGCAGAACCAAGGGGGCTTCAGGCAGCGCCTATGAGTCCCTCCTGGGGCCAAGCCCGGCCCCCCACCCCCACTGGCGGCGGCTCAGCCTCCCCGGAGAGGCCGCCGTCCCGGGTCTCATATCCCCGCATCGCCCATTAGGAGCCGGGTTATGGGAGCCTTCATAGCAGGTGTCATTAAATAGACATTAAGACCCAACAGGGCATGTTTTACGGGACCATTACCATATGCCTGATGTCTGCGGTGACAAATGGAGATCCAGCCAACCATGCGTGTGATGCTGGGCCAGGACACACCCCCTGGGGTGAGGTCATGTGATCGGAGGGTGAGGCTCCGCTGCCAGGTGTCCTCCGCCCGCCGCAGGGGAGGGGCTGGCCCAGTGCGGAGGTCAGCCGCTCCCCGGCCGCCTGGCCCCGCCATCTGGCCACTCAGCCAGCCAAAGAGTTAGGGTGCGCTGGGCTCCTGCATCCTTCTGCCGGCCTGGAGGCCCCACGGCCCCGTCCAGGAGCCGAGCGGCCTCCCTCAGGGGACACTGCACATGGTCGCGGGTGACAGGTGCTGCCCACAGGCTCTTGCACCTGAAGCCTCCGTGACCGGCAGCCGTGGGGTTCTGCCCTCCTGGGTCGGAGGCCTAGCCCTGCCACTTGTCACCCAGACTCCTCTTCACCCTTTCCTTCCCCTAAGCTTTCCTGGGCGAGGACAGAGCACCGGGGCTGGCGCCTTCCAGACAGCGACCTCAGGTGGTCCCGCGACACACCTCCCAGCCCCCCACCTCAGGCTGGCACTTCGTGCGGGAAGGCCCAGGACTACGTCCGGACCGCTTCAGGGAGGGTCGGGGGAGCCCCGTGAACAGGGCCATGTCCCTGGGGGCAAAGTGGGGGGTGGGGGCCATCCCGAGCCCCAGGACCGGGTGGCCTCGCCGCGGATGCTCTGTCCTCTGTGGGTGGGGTCAGGTGCTGATCTCCTGAGATCTACGGCCCACGCGCTATGCGCGGTTCCCGCTCACGGATGCAGCGTCGGCCTTGGCCGTGGGCGGACTGGCGGCCCCGGAGAGGTGTGTCTGCACCCGGAGCCCCCGGCCGCCACCCCCGTGGGAGACAACTGGGTCTTGGCCGATGTGATTAAATTGGGGATCTCAACGTGAGATCCTCCAAGATGACCCCTAAATCCAGTGACAAGTGTCCCTACCAGAGACATGTACACAGAGGAGAGGTCACGTCAAGGTGAACAGGATGGGGGGGTCACGGCCACGGCCAATGGCACGCGGGGCCAGCACCCTCGCGGTCACCCAAACAGCGACCCGGAAAGCTGGTGCGGGCCCCACAGGGAGCCGTCGAGAACGGGGTCTCAGAGCAGCTGGGGGGCTTGTCAAGGTCACATGCACACCGGGCGTCAGAGCCAAGGCCTGCACAGGGTCTGGGCGGCTCCGTGGTCTGGGCTGCATGGTCCTGGGAGGTGAGACCCACCCCCCCCAACCCTCCCCCTCGGGAGCCAGGCCGCCCCGACACCAAGCCCAGCCCTGCAGCCCAGGAGCCCTGCAATTTGGGGCCAAGCGCTCACCCCTCATCCCCCAGTTTCTGCATCTGTAAAATGGGGGGCGGTGAAAACAGCATTCCGCCCCCTTGGCTCTTGTGGGTTTAAGGGGGCAGGGGTGGACCCGCAGACGGCACTGGGAGCCGCGCCTGGACGCGGCGGCCCTGGGTAGGCACCCGTTGTGACCCTCGTCAGCAGGGTCAGGTCACATGCACCTCACCCCCTATCACGGCCAGCGCTTCCCACCCTCGGATTTGAGCCACGCCCCTGCCCTCCGCGCGCCCCATCCCCAAGTCCTGAAGAACTTGCCAAATCTGGGAGCCACCACAGCCCCTGGTTGGACCTTCTGCCGCAGCCGAGGGCGGGAGCAGGGCTGGAGCCGTCGGGGACCCTTAGTGGGGGCCCCAGGGGCAGGGAGACCCCAGGAAGCAGATGGACCACGTGGAGCGCCTTCGCCGGGTCCCGTGTGTCTCTGCCCCTGCTGAGCCCCCGTCACCACGTGGTCGGCGGGAAAGAGCGTCGGCTGCCTGTGGACACAGGCCTCACGCGGAGCGTCGGGTGGGAGACGCACGGCGTGCTGGGCGCCGGGTCCTGGCCGGGACGGCGCTGTGTTCACCCTTCCTGTTCCTGGGCTGGCGAGCGGACCGGACCCATTCAGGGACGTGGAGGGTGGGGGGAGGCCCCAAACCAAATCGAAGCGGGTCCCGTGGCCGCCGGGACGAGGGCAGGAGCTGGCGTGATGTAAGTCAGAGGAATGGCTTTGCCAGAGCGGCCGGGAGCCGTGAGAGATTCACACCCATGTGACACAGGTTCCCGACAGCAGCGGTCCCCACGCCCGCCCTGGCCTCGAGTGATGATGTTTGCTGTTGGCAGACGCAGCTGAATCGGAAAAAGAGAGACCGCGCTTGCGGATTGTCACTTCATTTTACTCTCCTGTGGCTGCCATCCAGACGGCTCAAGTGCCAGCTCCTCCCGGGCCCTGCTCTGGGTCTTTCCTCTCCCCTCCCCCCTCCCCCCTCCCCTGCAGAGAAGCCTAGGGAAGGAAGCGCTAAAGCCCTGGGGTCAGGAGGTCTGAGTCGATGTGGTTCTGCGCTCTGCGGCTGTGTGAGCTCAGGCCGGCCCCCTGTCCTCCGTGGGCAGGGCTCCCGGGTGTCAGAGTAACAGCAGCAGCAGCCACGGCACCAATTCCGCGTACTAAGTATGTATTCCAGAGCCCACCTGCGTCATGCCATCAAATCCTCAGGATAACCCTCCGAGGGAGGTAACCCCTTTACTCCTGTTTTACAGAAGAAATAGAGGCATAGAGAGACTAGGGACTTTGCCCAGGGTCACACAGCTCGTCAGGGCCACCCCACACGGTTGCTCAGGTTGTGTACTGCACAAAGGAGCTACGCCTCAGAGGAGCACATTTATGTTTGCGGGACCCTGGGGGGAACTGCGCCCAGTGAGTGCACCTTAGGGAGACACGGGTGCTCCTGCCCTGGAGGTGGGAGGCCCAGGGCACCTGCCTGTCAGGGCTTCCCCACTGACCCCGGCGACCAGGAGAGCAGCTGGGCCCCTCACCTGCCCACCCGCACATCCTTGCCGTGTGCCCCCACCCCCAATCCTGCCCCCATCCTCACCCCAACCCCTCCCTCCTGCACCTGTGGCTGTGGGGCCTGAGGAGTCCGCTCTCCTCAGACTCTGGCGGCCCCGGGGGTCCCAGCGAGACTGTGCCCTGGCCCCTCCCATCTGCAGGTGCAGGGGGCTCTGGCTACCCCTGTGAGGGCATCTGGCACCGTCAGCGAGTTCCACACAGGGCCAGCTGACTGACCTCCCTGGCCCTGACCTTGGCTCTGATCGTGACCTGGGTCTGAGTCCCAGTCCTGCGGCTCTCACCCCAGGTAACCCCTCCGCTCTGCCCCAGACACACCAGAAGGCTCCCCCGGCCCCTCGCAGGCTGGGGCCCAAGCACGACTGCCCGCCCCCAGCCCATTACACAAGTTCCTGGGTTAAGCAGGAATGACAGAGCCCCCCTCGGACTTCAGCTCCCACATGCGGCCTGGGCTCTGCCTCTGGGAGGCAGCCTTGTGGGCCTCGCTTTCCCTCTCTCCCTCACGGGACATCCTGAGGGCCTGCGGAAGGGTTACCTCAGATTCAGGGGCTCCCAGGGCCCGCCGACCCGCCTCTCCGTGGCCGGGCAGGGCAGTCTCCCGCATTCACACGGGGTCCGTACACGGGGTCCTCACACGGGGCTCTGCGAGCCCCCCCACTGACGCGACCTACTTTCCTCATCCCGGGAAAGCAGTTTGCTCTGTGCTGTCTCTTTATCAGGGCACACTGGCCCCGGGAGGTGGCGCGGCCTGCGCTGGCAAGGTTGCCATGGAAATTATCCGCTGTCCCTGAATTATTCATTTATGCTGTCCGGCTAGGGCGCCCCCCAGGCTCACGATGACGGACAGGCGTGCGGCAGAGCGCATGGATGGGGGAGCGCTGGGCCGCGGGACTAGACCCACAGTGACTCCCTGCGCAGACTCGACTCCAGACTCCAGGGGCAAGCCTCCTCCCCGCTCCCCATTTCACCACCGAGATGCCGAGACGCAGAGAGGACGCCCACCCCACCAGGCCACGAACTACGTTTCAGACTCAAGATGTATCTAGAACTCCGCTCCCACTGAGTTCCTGCACACCATGTGACGGGGCCTCGGTCTCCCCGTCTGTCCCGCGAAGACGGCAGACCGGATCTGGCCCGAGGCAGCTGCAGCCCGTGATCTCTGAGGCGGCCAGCGAGCGCCAGAAGCACCTTGTCTGACCTGACGGGCTTCCTGGGGACGCACGACCCTCCCTGCCCCCGCCCGGAGGCTCTGCCCACTTCTCAGCTGGGTGAGGGTGTGTAGGGGCTCCAAGGCCGGGGCCTGAAGGCTCTGGGAGCCACAGACCCTCCCAGGCGACTCGGGGTCCCTCCAGAGCTTCTGAATCATCGACGGCCAGAAGGACTTTGTTTTAAGACCAGCAGCACCGGCCGCAACGCGCAGGCGCCGGTGCCGCCTCCAAACCACCGATTCTCAGCAGAAAAGGTGGAAACCGACAATGAGCTCTGCCTTCGATGCTTTTTGTGACCCTTGTTTAAGTGGCCATCTCGGCCCGTCTGCCAAGATGTGAGTGAAAGTGTCTGAAATCCCCAGAAGGCGACCCGTGCACGTCTGGGTCCCTCTGACCGCTCACCGTCTGGACTTCGGGGCGAGCGAGGTGGAGACGCACCGACTGACACGCCAGGTCACGCCCCACGCGGGCCAATGGCGGGGCCGACGCAGACAACGCCACGTGAACAAAACTGGTCCCAACACCTGTGTGAGCTCCCGCGGTCACGTCTGCATTCCCCGTGCCCTGCGGTCCCCACCCTGGGCCCTGCGGTGGTCCCAGGCCATGACCGCTCATGTGTCCCCAGACAGGCACACCATGCACTGAAGGCTCGGGGACCCTGTGGAAGCACCTGAAATTCAGGCCAGGTGTTTCTATCTGCTGATCGCAGGGGCGTGGCCGTGAACCCTCCAGGGCTCCAGCCACCCCCCACTGTGATTCCCTCCTTATTCTCCCTCCTGTGTTCACTGCTCCCCCAGCCCTTGACTGGCTCTGGGACCCTGAGCACGTCCCCGTCCTATGAGGCAGGTGACCGCCTTCTCCTTGGCTGCCCTGAACCCTGAATCCAGATCTAGGCCACCCCTGCATGTATCCAAACCCACCGGGTGGCTCAGGGGCAGCTCCCGATGGACCTCTCCTGAGTAACACCCTCCCTCCCAAATAAAACACGCGTGCACACACACATATGCATGCGCACACGCACGCACACACACACACGCACGCACAAGCACGGAGGAAAATCAGCCCGGAATCACGCTCACCACATTAGCAGTGGTGGCGTCTTGGTAATAGTATTTTGGGCAACTTAAAAATTTTTTTTGTTTATTTATTTTGAGAGAGGGAGAGAGAGAAGGGAAGAAAGAACATACAGAAGCAGGGGAGGGGCAGAAAGGAGAGACAGAATTCCAAGCAGGCTCTACACCGACAGCACAGAGGCCGACGTGGGGCTCGAACTCACGAACTGCAAGATCACAACCTGAGCCGAGACCAAGAGTCGGAGGGCCAACTGACTGAGCCACCCAGCCAACCCCTTTTCCAGGCAATCTCTTTGCCTTTTCCCCTTCATGTATTTTTATTTCGTTTGAATTCCCTAAAATGAGCGCAGGTTAGCATCATGGTCTGAGCAGGAGGCCAGGGGCCACTTTCATCGAGTGCCACCTTGTCCTCTGTGGCACGGTGGCCGGGTGCCAGTGCTCCCACGGCTCCTGCTGTGTGCGCCCCTCCTGGGAGGCCACGCAGACAGCACCGGCCTCACCCCTGCCCCCGACCCGGACCCCTACCTGTCCCGCCCTTCGGCCTTCCCCAGACCTGCCGGGAGCCCAGAAGCACAATAGAAACTTGCTTCTCTCCAGTTGGCGCTGCGCCCTGAGGCGCCCTCCCCCCTCCAGTTTCACAGAAGCCCCTGAACCAACTGTGCAGAGAACAGTGGATGCACAGAGCAGGCCTCAGCAGCATCCAGCACTGAAGAGCGGGGCCGCCCCTGCAGCAGGGTGCAGGCCTGGAGGGCACTCCAGTCGCCCTTGACTGAAGCCTGAGGCATCACTGCTGCTACTCGGGCCGGGACCATCGCTCTCTTGTTCAAGTGTCGGAAGATCAGTAAGATCGCTTTTATTGCCCAGAAAGTCATAAAAGAGACAGTTAACCGCAGGTGGAGAAGGGACGCTGTAGGCGCAGTTACTGGGTGTGTGTGTTGGGGTGCAGGCAGGTGGGCGGAGCAATTTCAGGCTCCACCTCTGCCCTGTCCCCAGCCTGGCCCCGTAGGCAGAGTTGTCGGAAGCTAGCTAATAGGAATCACTTAACAGGAGAAGGATTTTAAATCCATCCCTGATGGTGCCTGGCCCTGAGCCGCCCACAGTGAGCACGCGGTACCCTTCCGTCGAATCCAGCTCTTACAAAATGACTTCTTATTAAAACCACGGCTTACTAGAGCCTCCTGTGGACCCTCTGCTCTTGTCGTGGCCCACAAACCTCCATGCCCGGGCTGCAAGGCAGCAAGTGGCCATTTTTCAGGGAAATGGCAGCCACAGAAATTAACATAAGTATCCAAGGTTCCCACAGACCATCAGTCCACCGTTGTGATGTTAATGCTGCGTAACAAATACCCCCAAACCCCACAGACCACAAGCACCAGCTTCCCCTGACAGTGTGGCTCAGGGCTGTTCCAGGAGCCTGCTCATCCCTCAAGCCCAGCACTCCCCCAGGACCCAGGACCGCGTGGCAGACAGCAGAAGACAGGAAGCCAAAGCAAATACGAAACAGCCAGGTCCTGGAGCCAAGCCCACACCCGTGGGGAAGGGAACACATCTCCAATCCTTAGCTGGGGGCGACGGCAAGGAGCCACGGCAAAGGGCGTGGGAGCATGTCGGCCGCAGGGCTTAGGACGTGGGGGCCACAGTATGTCAAAGCCCACAGTCAGCTGCTTGCCTCGCTCTGTCCTCCTCCCTGGGCAGAGCCTGAGCTGGTGGCTCCTGGCTGTCAGTGGCTCTCAGATGGGTGGATGGAGCGAGGGAGGGAGGGAGAGATGGGTGGATGAAGGGAGGGAAGGATGGGATGGCTGGATGGACAGATGAAAGGATAGATGGGGGAAGGAGGGAGGGATGCATGGAGAAAGGGAAGGATGAGATGGATGGACAGAGGGAGGGGATGAGGGGATGGATGGATGGATGGATAGAGGGAGGGATGGAGGAGGAGGGATGGATAGAGGGAGGAATGGAATGGATGGTGGATGGAGAGGATGAAGGGATGGATGGATGGAGGGAGGGATGGAGGAGGGACGGAGGGAGGGAGGGATGAAAGGAGGGAGGACGGGACGGATGGAAGGAAGGGTAACAGACAGATGGCGGATGGAAAAACGGATGGACAGATGGAGGTGCCTGCAAGTCAGCAGCCCTCAGGAGGAGCCCGGGCTGGGGCCCCTGGTGCATCTGGCCGTGTGACCGGCCTCCCTGCAGGAATGGAGGTGTAGCCCCGACCTGGCCAGGCGGGAGCCAGCCGCCCCTCCTGCCTGAGCCAATCCAGTGGGGCACCTGCTGCCGGCCCAGGGGTGGGGGGTGGTCGCTGACATGGCTGCTCCCCCAGCTTCTGCAGGTGAGCGTGGCCCACGCCCTGCGGCACTGAACCTCACACTGAGGCGTGAGACCAGGGAAATCTTACAGTGAAGTGGGGAGCCCAGCACGGACCTCTCTCTCCCACTGCCGACCCAAGGGGCAGATCCGCCGCCCTGGCGGGAGGGAGACTTTCCCCCCCCCCCCCCAGCAACAGCCCAGCCAATGAGAAGCCACCACACTTCCAGCTTCCACTTGAGTCCAATGGGCTTTTAGTTTACAACAGCCCCTGCCCCCCCATAAAGGGCCCCCTGCCCTGTCCTGTGCGGGTCTCGGCTGGCAGTTCCTCTGTTGTCCCCGCACAGGCCCCTCGTGCTGGTGGGACCGCTGGCCGTTTTTGTCTTCGGGAGACAGGTGTGTGTTCCAGCACCTGGAATGGCATCAGGGTGGTGTGCCTCCAGCTCCTGGAGCTCAGCCCACCCTAACTGGGGACCTGGGTGTGGGGTGTGACGTCCCGGGCTCTGGGCCTGGCCCTGACGCTGACGTGCTCATCTCGGGGCCTCAGTTCCCCTGTCCGTGACGGGGAGGATGTGCGCGCCGCTGTGTGCGCTCAGGGCTTCCCCGGCCGGCACCCTGGTGGTGGCATCTCCCACTCGGTGTCTGACCAACCAGGCATGTGGCCCTGTCCCCCAGCTCTCTCCCCACTGCTGCCGGCTGCTTTCCGCAACCAGAGAGGCGGGATCGTGGCCGGGCCCTGCGTCCCTCTGTGGCATCTGTGCTGCCCTGGCTGCCTGCACGGGGCTCAGAGCCGTCTGGTTCCAGGGCTGCCCCCATGAGCCCACACCATCCTGGACAGGGAGTCTGTGGACACGGAAGATGGGCCAAGTGGGGGCCACACACACCTGCCGCACCGACAGCCAGGGCCCCTGGGGTTTGCTGCCCTCCCGGGGCTGCCCTTAGCCCAGAGCTTCTAGAATGTTCACAGCTCATGGGGCCCCTGATGGCTTAGTAATTTCTTCCCAGTAATTACTTGCAGGCCGAAAGAAATACCTGGCGGTTCCCTGGATTAGCTAACAAGGTCCGACGACGTAACAAACACTCACGTCCTAGCTGCCGGCAGCTGGGTGCCGCACGGGCTTCCTGCCCACGAGCGGATTCAAGCCCTGAAAGGCCGGAAGGAAGAAAGGGGGAGACAGACAGGCAGCCCTCTCCACTCCCTCTTAGTTTCTGCTCAGGGCCGTCGGGGGCCCGGTCGCTTAAACATCTGACTTCACCTCAGGTCACGATCTCAGTCTGTGAGTTCGAGGCCCACGTCGGGCTCTGTGCTGACAGCTCAGAGCCTGGAGCTGCTTCCAACTCTGTGTCTCCCTGTCTCTCTGCCCCTCCCCCACTCGCACTCTCTCTCCCTGCCCTCTCCTGCTCAGTCTCTCTCCCAAAGGAGGATTAGAGCCATTTTACAGGCAAGAAACCTGAGGCGCAGGCACATCTTAACATAACACAAGCGGACAGTGGGGGTGAATCTCAAGCGTCAGCCTGGCTGGGCCACAGGCGCCCAGACTGTCAGCTGAACGCTCTCTGTTCTGGATGTTTCCACGAGGGTGGCTCTGAATGGGACGAACATTAATGTGAGCGGGCCTCATGTGAGGAGCAGAACAGAACGCAGAGCTGAGCCCCAGAGCAAGGGAGGTTCCCCGGCTGCCTCCGGAGCCCTCGTCCACACTGTGGGCTCTCCTGGGCGTCCACACTGCGGGCTCTCCTGGGCGTCCACACTGCAGGCCCCAAGAGCCAGTTCTTCATAGCAAATCTCTTTCCAGAAAATCTGCATCCATCTGTTTTCCTGGAGAACCCCGGCTAACACACAGGCTGAACACCTACTACGCACCAGTTGTGACAGACGGCCTGGGGGAGGGGCAGCGACAGCCGAAACAGAACCCAGGCGTGCCTCGCCTGGACGTGCGCTGGGGTTGGCTGGTAGTGAGGGCGCTGCGGGCAGGAGCAGGCAGGCGCAGGAGGCCCTGCCGGGTGTCCGCCGACAGGCTGGAGGAGCGTCAGACACCAGGCAGGGGTGACGCAAGCCAGAGGCCCTGGGCCATCGGTCCCCGGGGGCCTTCGCAAGGGCATCCTCCCCATGCTGAGCCATGACAGCAGGTTCCGGCCCAAGGTCACGCAGCCCATGGAAGGCGGAGCAGGCTTGGAGCCTGAGACGTGGTCTCCCCTCCTGCTTCGCTGCTCCCGCGGCACGCTGCCCCCCCCCCCCCCCCCCCCCCCCCCCCCCCCCCCCCCCCCCCCCCCCCCCCCCCCCCCCCCCCCCCCGCTCCCGCGGCTGGCTGTGGGTGCCAGAAGCAGGATAACCAGTTCCTGGTTTGGAGCACGTGGTCCCGTGTCTCCCCTGGTGGTCTGTCGCTACTGTCCCGTGATCACAGCCCCGAGGTGCCGCTGACACAGTCACGTGGCCCCATCAGGCCTGCAGTCGCGACCCCTCCCGTCCAGGGGCTCTGCTCGGGGTGGCCGCTCACAGCCGGGGGGACCCAGCGACTGGGGCATCCGACAAGCAGGTCCCAGAGGCATCTGCCTCCACACTTGGCAGGCAGGCCCTGCTCCTGCCCAGAACAACGCAGGCTGCGATGTGGGGAGCTCAGGGCCGGTGGGCGGGTGGCTCTGTGTCAACCTGAACGAGAGACCCTCCCCCTCAGACACAGGCTCTGCCTGTGCGGCACCATGGGCGGAGGACCGTCACTGGGACCGTGACTGCACAGGCAACTCACTTCTGTCCTTGGGGTGCGGGCGGCGGGAGACACAGACTGGAGAGGGTGCCCCAGAACGGGAGCTGAGCCGGTCTGGGAGAAGCAGGACGAGGCGGGGTCGCTGGGACAGGCTCAGGGGGCATTGGGGGCGTGTACCCTGCGGCAGGTGCGGGAGGGGTGGGCCTCTGCCCTCAGTCACAGGCTTCTGTGCCCTGGGGTGAATCCACTGCTCCACAGCGCCCTGGTCAGGGCCTCGCCTCCACGGGAGCCAGGACCCTGCCCCCCACATGAACCTCCACTGGGGGGTCGGGAATTGGCAGTCACCAACTGGCCCCGGTGCCAGACACAGCCTTTCCACAGGGAGCCAAACAGACGCCACTTCCAGCTGCTGTGGCACCACTGAGGTGGTCCAGAAACTTCCAGCAAATTCTGTAACTGACCGTCCATGCATCCATTTCTCAAAAATCATGGACTGCTTGGGGGAGGGGTGAGAGCCTGCTGGTCCCCTCCCCCTAAAACACCCCTGATGATGAATTCGAGCTGGAAAAGTAACTAAGTCTGACTTGTTTCCCCAGAAGGGTGGGCCACAAGGAAGGGTGACGGGGGTCCAGGTTCCATGCTGGGGAATCAGCGCGGGCTCGCGTTCACTGAAATTCAGTTCTTCACATGATCAGTTCCCTGCGTCCTGCCGGGCTGGAAGCCGCCACCAGAGGCTGAGCAGCAAATTAACCCAAGTGTTGTCAACGCCAGTGACAAATTGAGGTTTAAAAGCCTACATGGAGATACATTACTATTAAAACTCGGGCCGCCCCTCTCCTGACACTCACAACCAAGAATCTGTGGGATCACTGGGTCACCTCTCGTCACACTTGCCCCCAGAGGACAGACGGGGTTTCGCAGTCACAGGCTTTTTCTTTGCTTTGTGCTCCTGCTGCCTCCAGGGTGGCCCTCCTCCCGACCCTCAGCCTCTACCTCCCATGCACCTGCGCCTGCGCCCCTGCACCCTAAGTACCTGTGCCTGCACTGAGCACCTGCATCCCGAGCACCTGCACCCTGAGCACCTGTGCCCGCACCCTGAGTACCTGTGTCTGCACTGAGCACCTGCACCCCGAGCACCTGCACCTGCACCCCGAGCACCTACACCCCGAGCACCGGTGCCCACACCCTGAGCACCTGCACCCCGAGCATCTGCACCTGCGCCCTGAGCACTTGTCCCTGTGCCCCGAGCACCTGCACCTGCGCCCTGAGTACCTGCACCTGCGCCCTGAGCACTTGCACCCTGAGCACCTTCACCCTGAGCACCTGCACCTATGCCCTGAACACTTGCACCCTGAGCACCTGTGCCCTGAGTACCTGCACCTGCTCCCTGAGCACCTGCACCCTGAGCACCTGTGCCTGAACCCTGAGCACCTGCGCCCTAAACACCTGTGCCCTGAGCACCTGCCCCTACGCTCTGGGCATCTGCACCATGAGCACCTGCACCCTGACCCCTCGGCACCTGTGCCCTGAGCACCCCCAGCCTGAGCCTGAGCCCAGCTGACCCGGGCCGCCCAGGACCCAGATCCAGCACGGCTCCGCTTCCCCACTTCCCCTTGCCCTGGACACCCTCCACTGACTCCCACCCAACCACACACACACTCCTCCATGAGTGCCCTGGCCTCACCGCCCCCATCACTGCCCCCGCTCAGAGGCTCAGCAGCCCATCCTGGGCGGCGGTGGTGGTGCCTTGTCTGTCTGGAGTCACCTTCTAACCCCGTCCCCATCCTGCAGAAATGGGCACTCTTCCCATCAGTCCTGGCTCCACTCTCCGCTCTCCTCCGGGACGCCCCTTAGGGGCTCAGCTTGCAGCTCTTCATCGTGCAGCCCCAGCCTCACGCCACATCCACCCGCGCTCCAGAAAGATGCCGCAGGTTTCCAGGCCGCAGCACGCTCCTCCACGGAGTGTCTCTGTTCCTGCTCTGTGAGCTGGCCCCAGGCCCGTCCTTGCTCCTGCTGTGAGCACCGCACCATGTGTGTAGCTGGTGTGCTCTCTGTTTCCTACTTCTCTCCCCAGTGCCGCGCCCCGGGCAGCAGGGCAGACGCCTGCAACGTGAGGATGAGCAGCCCAAGCCTGCAGCCAGCAAAGCACACGGGCCGCAGAGGGACAGCTACAGGGGGACGGCACTGCCCGGCCAGCCACTCAGCTTCCCTCTGTGGCTGGAGAGAGCTGGGGCGCTGTTCCCTGTGGCCTCAGCCGCGATGGCAGGTGCTCCCAGCACCGACTCCGGCTCAGAAGCGGCAGGGGCCCCCCCCCC
This sequence comes from Helogale parvula, assembly GCA_004023845.1. Taxonomy (NCBI): domain Eukaryota; kingdom Metazoa; phylum Chordata; class Mammalia; order Carnivora; family Herpestidae; genus Helogale; species Helogale parvula. The sequence continues at coordinate 30,006 of PJEM01012240.1, read as the reverse complement.
CCCCCCCCCCGGCGAGCGCGCTGAGATAGGATGGCGCGCTTGCAGAGGGAGGAGGCAGAGCAGACAGGAGCGAAGGCACCTCCCTGCTCCCCAGACTAACAGACTGCGAGCCACCTTCGCTAAACCCGCAGCCCTGCAAGCGCATCCTGCGGACCGGGGACAACACGGCTCCTCCCTGGGGAGGCGGTAACTGCCTTGATCGGACTTTTCGGGGCGTGGGAGTCTCCGTTCCTGTCCCTGCTGCCTGTCCCGTCCTCCTCCTGTTTTTCTCCCTCCTCCCCTCGCCCCTCCCTGCGTCACTGCACCCCAGCCTGGCTGCGATCTCCCAAGCGACAGTGAAAGACGTGGCCTTACATGTAATCAGCCACCACAATTTGGGGGCGAATATTCAATCAGTTCCAGGCCATGGGTTCCGGATCGATATTGCCTCCTCCAGGCGCAACAGCCTGACAGACCCTCTTAGTAGGTGGCTCCAGGCCCCGCGGCTGATGCCCTGACTGACGGCCATCTACCCTGTGATCAACACCTGCCCCTGGGTCCGGAGCTGCAGCCTTTCCTGGGGAGCAGCCCCCATCCCCCGGCCCCGCGAGGCTGGCAGGGGCGTGGTTGCTGCATGAGGCTGCAGGAAGCTGAAGGCCCGTCCAACCTGCTGTCTGGTGCCCAGCCCTGGGGCCTTAGCAGCAGAACACCAGGGACGACGGGCCTGTGTGGCCCAGACTCAGGGAAGATGTGGGTACCACCCTGCCCCCACCCACACACACTCACAAGCCAGTCTCTTCTACGTGACCACTCACCATCGACTTGAACACTTTCAGTGATGGGGAGCTCACCTCCTGGTCAAAGACCCGGTCTCTGGCCAGCTGGGATGACGAGTGGGCTCCTCCTGAGATGGGTTCTGCCTCCCTCGGTCTTCAAACAGGCCTCCCCCCCCCATGCTTCCAGCAGCTCCCTCGACCGTAAAGCACCCCCACAGTGTGGCGTGGGAAGACCTCTAGGGCGCCCCCAGCAACACCCACAATCATAACCTGCTGGGGGCTCACGACGGGCCGGCCCTCCTCTGGGTGCCGCAAACGTGTATTTTAATCCTCGTGATGGTGCCGTGAGGACGATGCTGTCATGATTCCCCCTTTTACCTCTGGGGAAACTGAGGCACTGCGGACTTAAGTAACTTGTACACGGCTAATCCACAGATCGCACAGAGTTGGTCTAATCCTCTTTGAAGACCCAGGTGTCGCTGGCTGGGCAAGCCTCCCCATCCTGTGCAGACGGCACATCCACCCGCACCCTGGGCTCCGGCCACTCCTCACAGCTGCTCTTCCCACCCTCACTTCTGGGTACTTAACCCTTTGCATGTCTGCTGTGCACCCTGCTCTAGCAGCAGTCGGCCGAGCCCCACTGCTTTGGGGACACCTCAGCTCTTAGACTGTCCTTGCTTCTGTGGAAGGAACGAGTGACCCAAACTTCTACGGAGGCTGCTGTGGCCCCGAATGAAATGGCCCCAGCTGAGACATCAACCAAAGAAGAAGCTGAATGTTGCAGCGGCACTGCAGAGACAACTGCGAGCAGCATGCGGGAGAAAAGGAGAAGCCGAGCACATGCCTCGGCTCGTACAGGGGTGCCCCAGCCTCCCCGGTTCATATGGGGGTGCCCCCAGCCTCCCCGGTTCATATGGGGGTGCCCCCAGCCTCCCCGGCTCGTACAGGGGTGCCCCAGCCTCCCCGGTTCATATGGGGGTGCCCCCAGCCTCCCCGATTCGTATGGGGGTGCCCCCAGCCTCCTTGGCTCGTACGGGGGTGCCCCCAGCCACCCGGCTTGTACGGGGGTGCTCCCAGCCTCCTCAGCTTGTACGGGGGTGCCCCCAGCCTCCCCGGCTCGTACGGGGGTGCCCACAGCCTCCTCAGCTCGTACGGGGGTGACCCCAGCCTGAGGACATGTCGGCGGGCCCCTCTGAGGGGTTCTGTCTGGTCAGCAGCCGCCCAGCATGGCCTGCTCCCGTGCCCCACGATGTCCCCGCCTTGTGGCCGCAGGTGCCGAGGAGCAGAGGAACCGCAGCCGGAGCCGAGCCTCGGGCGGCCCCACTGAGTACCGGGTCCCCTGGGTAGGAAGCGCCACGGGGCCTTTCCGAGCCGTCAGCCTGGGCTGCATCCCAGTGTCTGCTGCAGGAGGGGCACCCAGACGCATGGATACGCCTGTCCCTGAGCTGGTCCCTCCGGGCTGATGACCCTGCTTCCTATTTCGCCTGGAAAGCAGCAGCCGGCTGAGACACCACCCTTTCCACCCTCACTGGGTCCCCCGGGCCCATTCGCATCTCCGCCCTGGCTCTGACCGTGTCCCTGGCCTGTGACGTGGCCCTAGGTGCTGTGGCGGGAACTGAGCCTGGACCCTGAGGGATCGTGGGAGACAGTGAGGTGGTGTCTGACCCGGATCAGGATGCAGTAGGGGCCGGCACTGACCCGTCATCGCGCTGGGCCAGGCCCCCACCTCTGTACTCCAGCGCTGCCTACGTCTGATGCCAGGCCCAGACATGGCTATGACGGGATGTGCTGTGTGTCACGGGTCAGTTCCAGGATAGGAGATCAATCCCAGCGCACGTCACACGCAAAGAAGCTTCTACCGGCGACCCGGATGGGGATATGGGGTGCCTGGGTTGCTGAGGGTCTCCGTGAGCACCCCGCTGAGAGGCACATTACCTTGGAGGCAGAACCCCCTCCACCTGTCTCCAAGATGATCTGCTGGGATCCGGGCCGCCTGTCTCCACGCCCCCCGTGTACGCATGCACGCATGCGTGCGGCCAACCGAGCCTGGGGAAGCAGCCGTGACTTCCAGGCCTGGGTCATGAAGGACACGCTCCCGCTGCCCCTCCTCGATCTCTCCGGGGGACGCCGGCTGCCATGCTCCTAGGACCCTCAAGCAGTCCTGGGGCCAGACACACGTGGACGGCAGCTGAAGAGCAGCCCGGGAGGCGGAGACCCTGACCAGAGCTACCCGGTCAGGCTGCTCCCAGCCCCGAGGCACAGAAACTGCGAGACTGCACACGCCATCTGAGCCGCTTACTCCGGGGTCACGGCTGCAGGCAGCTGGCTCCGAGGGCGCCCCCGCCCGCCCCCACACCTGCCTCAGAACGGGCTCCAGCCACCTGTGTTCTGATGGGCCGCTCATCTGAGCACCTGCCTCAGGAAGGAGCGTTTTCCTCTGTGCGACCTGCCCCCCAGGAAGGGAGCCCACCCAGTGGCCAAGGCACCCCCGCTGTGACCCATCTTGGGGCCGGGGTTAAGGACAAACCTCCCTGACTATACACAGATCAGCGCCATAGGCAGCGTGTCCCCGTGCGGGATGTGAGGCCCGTCGGTGTGGGACGCAGGGCGGGGCTGGGGGTCGGGGGGCGATCAGAATAGATGCTAACGGACGAACTCTGAGAAGCAGAGTGTGATGGGCTTTTCCACGAAGTCAGCTCCTGAGCCAGGATCCTCCATGGAAGGACCGTGCGAGGTTTGACCTGACGCCGTCCCAGGGCCCCCGTCACACACGTGCCCCCCACCCCACCCTCCGGTCCTGGATCCCATGCAAGTGTCGGGCTGCCTGAGTTCGTCCCAGCCCTGATTCCTGATTCATCTTCTGTGGAAACTATCGAACCACTGCGTCTGGCGTAAAGCAACCTCCAGGAAAGGCCTGGGGTAGTCCTGCCAGGTTCTTATGTGTCTCGTGGCAGCATCGGGTTCCGGCCTCAGAGCCTGCCAGAGGCTAACTGGTCGGCGCCGACACCACCTCCTCCAGGAAGTCTTCCTGCCACCCCAGCCTTCTGGCGCTGCCTCCCCTCAGAGCCCAGGGGACCGTTCCTGTGCCCACAGGTCGCGATCCTCTCGGGCAGTCCCCAGCAGCCCCGCCCGGGCTCACACGGTGCGTGTCAGGGGGCCAGGCCCAGCAGAGGGGGCCAGGATACGCCTGTCCCCAGAGCCCTCCTCTTCCTGGACCACATGCGGCCACTCCCCGAGCCTCCCGCTAGAGCGAAGCGGGGACGCGACCACGACCCTGCCTCAGAGTGGGCGCAGATGCAGGCCGCCTCCCCGTGCGGACACGAGCACACAGGGCACGGCCTGCACGTGACCCCGAACCGCGTCAGGACCCCGTGGGATGGCGTGGCACGCCCCCAGCCCTGTCCCCGAGCACGCGGCAGACCACTCCAGGGCCACGCGAGCAGCAGACCCACCGCCTTGCCGAGGACACAGCCACGGGCCAGAGCCGGGAGGTGACCGAGCCAGGCGCCCCCTCTCCCGCAACCCCCCCCCCCGCGTCTCCGTGGGCTCAGCCGGCCCCTCCTTCCTTCTCACGAGGCGCTTTCCTATGACTCCGCTAAAGCACGCGAACGAGGTCACTTCCTCAGGGCCAAGGGCCTGTGACAGGCGCCAGACCACCGGCAGGGCGGCTGCGTGCTGCGCAGAACAACGCCCCCGGGGGAACGCGTGGGGCCAGCCTCCCGTGCTGGGAGGCTGGGGTCGGGAGGGCTACGTCCTGCGGGGGACAGTCCCTCCCAGTGTCCCCGCGGGGAGCAGACACGTGCTGCTTCCAGACGCAGCTGCCGGACGCTCTGGGGAGGAGCTCCAGGTTGAGACGTCAGGGGAAGAACACTCCGGAAAGGAGGCCCTTCCTTGGCCAGCGCCAGGACCTGGGGAGGCGGCATCCTGTTTTGAAGCCAAAGAAAGGGCCCCTGTGCACAAAGTCCTGCACTCCTGCCAGCGAGTCTGGAAATGGCGGCGAGCGGCGAGGGCTCCCGGAGAGGCGCGCACCGTCCCCTTCCTCCGTGTGCCTGGGGGCAGGACGCGTGACTGCGCTCGGAGCCTCGGAAGGAGACGGGAAGGGCCGGGCCAGGGCGTCTGTGCACCTGCAGGAGGGAGGCCGGGCGGGAGCAGGGTCTCCTGTCCCACACGAGGGGTGGCCGGAGCTCCCTCTCCAGGGGCACCTGACCCTTGGGAGGCCGGGCTGTGGCCTGGTGTGTGTCTCTGCCCTGTTGTTCGAGGGCTGGGGGGCCAGAGTCTGTCCAGGGGAGCAGCCATCCGAGGAAGGGGCTGGAGACCTATCCCTCGTGAGACCCCAGTGAGGCTGTGGGGGCTCGGTCTGGGGGCAGCACTGCACAGAGCAATCCAGGAAAGCTTTGTGGAGGAGGTGACACACCTGCCAGTTCTTTTGGGGGAGAAGTTCTGGAGACTGGGGGAAGGTTTAGGGGGAGTGTGTGTGGGGTGCAAACCGCCACTTTTTAATACAATTCTAGGTCGGTATAAGTTTCAGTGGCTTAACTTACTTTTTAAGCGGCACACTCACGAGGCCACTCTGAATAAACAGAATTGAAGCCACGCCAGGTAACCCAGAGTGTCACTTTTGTGCAAATTCCTAGAGCCCAGCTCCGAGGACAGTCTGGGGGACCCAGCCACCCTGTCCCGGTCGCGGGGAGCGGGGGTCCGGCAGGAGGGGCGTAGGCACCTGCAGCCCACTCCTCCCTGCCTCCCGCTCAGGCTACGACGCGCCCCCCGGGGCCCCGCGCCCCTGGCGGGCCGGGCGCTGCTCTCCGAGGCCACTGCTCGGCGCCCGCAGCCTGTGTTGGCGGGAGCGTCTGTATTTGGCTTTCATCGGAGCCCCTGCCGAGCACTCACCCCTCCTTCTGTACCGGACGGTCCTCGAGGGGAAATTCATCACGAGCGTCATTTTCCCCAACCTCCCGGATGCGCTGGGATTCCCCAACGCGCGAGGCCACAGACTGGGCTTCTGCTCACCACCCACGAGCCACGGGTACAGACGTCTCCCACACTGCCCCCAAGTACTGGCCAGCTGCCGACTTGCTGTGTGCCCTCCAGACAGCTACTGCCCTCTCAGGGCCTCCGGGTCATCACCTGTGCCACCTGGAAGTTGGAGATGGTCTCCAAGGGCCATTTCATCCCAATCTGCTACAGTTCTACGGTTCACGGGCCAACTGGAATGGCCCAGATGTGTGCCCCAGGCGTCCCCCACCTGCGCTCGTCCCGACCCCCACCTCTGCTGGTCACAAGCTCCCATCTGCATTCATTCCGACCCCCACCTGTGCTTGTCCCAAACCCCCTCCTCCACCCATCCCGATGCCCCTCCTCTGTCGGTCCCGACCCCCTCAGGCCAGCTCAGCCTCCCTACCGAACACCCGAGCCGTCTCTTCTGCATCTCTAGACCTCTGATGCCGCCTGGCTTCCTGGCCTGACAGTCAAAGCCCTGTGTAGCCTGGCCTCAACCTCCCTTCTGCCCCTTCTCCTGTCCCTGACGCTCGCCCCCCCGCCCCATCACTGCCACCAGCAAGCAGCCCACGTTTAACGTTCACTTCCTGCTCCTCTGACTTTGCAAACGCTGCCTCTTCCATGCAGCTGTCCTTTCCCCGATTTCCCCAACCCACCTGGCCCCTGCTTTTGAACCAAGTTCAAGCGCCAAGTCTCGCGGATGTGCCCGGGGGTGTCAGTCTGCCCTGCTTGGGTTTCCCTGGCCCAGAACTCCAGACCGCAGACCTTTCCGGGCAGAGGCCACGGTCACAGCCATCTCTGTGTTCCCGGCACGCAGCACGGGCCCAGCATGGGGGGCGTGTGGGTGCAGGTCAGAAGGCTGAACGCGCCCACGCGGGGCCGGTGAGCTGCGGGGTCAATGGGAAGGACACAGTCTGCGGCCCCTCTCAGGGTGTGAACGCTGCGCTGTCACTCTCCAGGGGCGTGTGCCCAGACAAGTCACTTCCCTGCATAAAGCGGGAGCGGTGAAGCCGACCTTGCAGAGTTGGTGTGGGAAGGACACAAGAGAGGTTTACAGTGCGCGGCACACAGCGGGTGCCGACACGTGGCCCTGGCGGTGGGACCGATCCGTTGTTCTCTCCGTCCATCCACCCCGCTGTCCTCTCTTCCACCCATCCTACTACCCGTCTGCCCTTCCTTCCTTCCATCCTTCTATCGTCTGTCCATCTGTCCTTCCCTCCGTCTTCCCTTCCTTCTATCCATCCGTCCTCCCACCCATTCTTCCTTCCTTCCAACCATCTGTCTGTCCATCCATCCATCCTTCTATCATCTGTCCATCTGTCCTTCCATTGTCTTCCCTTCCATACATCCGCCCTCTGTCCATCCATCCTTCCTTCCTTCCATCCATCTGTCCGTCCTTCCTTCCATCCATCGTCTGTCCATCTGTCCTTCCCTCGGTCTTCCCTTCCATCCATCCATCCACCTGTCCATCTGTCCATCCATCCATCCTTCTTTCCTTCCATCTATCTGTCCATCCGTCCATCTGTCCTTCCATCCATCCATTTATCCATCCATCTCCCCTCCCTCCCTCAGTTTCTCTGCACCCACCCAGTAGGGGCATGTGGGCCTGGGCTGCTGGGAGGTGGGCCCCAGAGGTGACTCAGAAAGGTCAAAACAGTGCTGGACAGGGCCTGGGGCACCTGGGTCAGCGCCGTCCACTGAGCCACAGGGAGGCTCCTGGGGCCTGCCAGATTCCACTGTGCCTTCTGCCCCGGGGTCCTACCCAGCTTCTCTATGGCTCTCCCAACTCCTCCCAGAGGGCTGTTATGGAGACTGAATGAACTGACACAGGTGAATTCTAGAAAGTTCCTGGCATGCGGTAATCACTGCAGCGACATTTGCTCTCACGGGTCTGTCATTTAGCACCAAGTGTGCAGTGCGTCGTGGCCCCCAGCTAACAGGCCAGGGCCAGACTGAGTGACGGCTGCTGGAAGACAGGCTGGGAGGTGGTGGGACTGGAGGCCACAGTCATCACTGAGGCTGGCCAAGGCCGAGGTCAAGGCCCGTCAGCACTGCAGAGCCATTCAGGGCCCCACTGGGCAGCGTTCCAGCCCTAGCTCCGCCCACAAGCACGCACACCCTCCAGGGACAGGAGCCGGGCCGGGCCTCGCAGTAGCCCTGCTCAGGTGGCACCTGGGGAAGGGGCCTCTCAGAGGCGCCTCCACCGCAGTTCACAGCTGGGCAACCGCCAACAAGGGCGAGCTGCTCAGCCAAGGCTCTCCCAGGGACAGCGAGGGAGTGAGCAGCTCGGTGGCGGGCGGAACCAAGCGTCCTGAGCCCTTGTCAGGTGCTGTCCCCCTCCGAGCTCTCCATAACTCGGTGGTCTTGGGAGCGCCCTGTGGATGTGGCCCCGAGAACAAAGAGGGAGTGGGACGAGGCAGCGCGGCCCGGCCCGCCAGCCTGTCCTCCACCCCAGCCCCACGACCCCCTGCGCTCTCCTCCACGCGCTTCTGCCAGCCCCTCGGCAGCACCCCCACCTGGCAGCCGCGGCTCCCGGTCCCTCCAGAGGTGACTGATGACACTGCTGAGGACACACCTCAGGCTTCAGTTATTTGTGATTTAATAAGGAGTCTTTTAACGATACCATCTGCTGTTTTAATTACCACAGGAACGTAACGAGGCTCCCGGAGGAAACGGCTGTGGCGCAGAAGCCGAGAAGACTTCCGGCATCAGAGACCCCACTGGGGTCCTTGGCACAGTGACTGCCACCGAGCGTGACCCGTCACGGAGAGCACTTCATCTTCGTTTTAATTAAGCTGTGGGGGCGAGGCAGGCGGCCTGGGGGCCCCGAGGAGCTGAGCGGCCGGACCTGCAAGAGGCCGTGCGTCCAGAAGCCCTCACTTCTGCGTCTGTGCATGGGGACACAGCCAACCAGACCGCCGCTCTGCTGGCCGGGGTCAGCCTGCGTGGCCGGGTCTCCCTGCGGCCCGAGCTGCGGGGGCCTCGGACTCCAGCGTGCTCACACAGACGTGCCACCTTCCCTTCCTCTCCAGGGGAGGGTCCGTTGTGACTGCAGATCCCATGTGCACATGCGCAGATGGACACGTGGGCAGAGAGGGGCGTGAGGACACTGGCGTGATGGCAGCCTCGAGGGTGACGAGGACGCCTCCCCCCAGTGGCCCTCCGCCCCTCGTGGACACTCGCTGGCTCACGACTCCCTGACCAAGCACGACGGGAAAGGAAGGGGCTGTGGGTGGGGATGTGGAGGCCGGCGTGGCCTGGAAATGTGGGGCAGCAGCCCTGATTCACCCACAGCACGTCTTCTTAAAATCAGGTATTTTCTTAATGCAGTTTTAACAGGAAGAGGAGGCAGGTGGCACCGACTGGATACGACACTGGCACAGCGAGTTGTTTAGATGCTGGAGGCCTGGAGCTCTACCTCCTCCTCGGAGGGACCCCCCCTCCTCGAACAAGGCCACAGACCCCCACGTGCTCCTGCCCCAGCGTTTCCTCCCACCTAACCGGCAGAGCTAGGCCACGCCTCCAGCACGCTGGGACGGCTGGTGCACGCGCACACGGCTGAGCCACGCCAGGGGGAGGCAGGAAGACGCAGGGCACGTCGGGAGCCTTTCCTCCTCTGCACTGACCCCCACGCACCCCCCCACGAGGCGGCACCCCTCCATTCAGTGGCCCAGCTCCAGAGCCTCCCGTGGTTCCCAGGCACGGTCCCCGTGGCCTCCTGAGGCACAAGCGCCACTTGCCAAACTCGGCCCCGAGCCCCCAGGGACAAGCCCAGCCCCTCTGGACCCACTGGGACGCCTCGTGGTTCCCAGAGGCGCGGCCTCCCCGTCAGGAGAAGCGTGTGCTTCTGCGGGTCTCTGGCGGGCATTGGGGGGGCGGGGCTGGACCCTCACCTGACCGCAGTCCGAGAGCCAGAATTCTCAGAAGCTGACTGCACTGACACAGATTCACAAAACGGGCCCTTGGACCGCCTGGCGGAGGCAAAGACATGACCCCCCCTACACCCTGCAGGCCCCCCGTGAAGGGCTCCTTACCAGCTGGGAGAGGAGGCCTCACCAGCCACTGACCGTGCGAGAGGAGAGGCTGGACCCAGGCCTGCACGTGGCCGAGGCAGGAGATGCAGCCACTGTGAGCCTCTGGGGCAGGGCCGCCTCCTCCCAGCCCTGGAGGAGGCCGACGGGGACTCAGGGCGGCTCGAGGGGACCGGACGGGGATGCAGGGCGGTGTGCAAGTGGGGATGCCTCCCCGCAACTCCCTCTTGGCCCTCTCCCACCTTCCTTGCACACAGAGGAGCTGAGCCACCAGTCAATTGGGGACGAGCCCTGATGATCCCTGTGACCATCAGAAACTGCCCGACAGGTGCCTGGAAGACGTTGGCCCAACTGACCCCAGAAACATCGATCTGGCTTTGGCAGAAGATGCATGTCGGGAGTGCTCTGTGATCGTGCATGCGCTCACGCTCACACGTGGACACGTGCACGCACATGCACTCAGTCTCCCTGGGCGCCCCCTGCCCTCTCGGACTTGCAGAAGTGGTCGGACATCGGTTCTTCCCAGAACCAATGGTCTTGGAGCCGCAGCCACCCTCTGTTTTTGGTAAATTGCCGGATTTCTCCAGTAGTTAGGAGGCAGTCAGTCCCAGAGACCCTGAGGGCACGTCACCGAGCCAGGCCAGGTGGTTCCCAAACTCCAAGCCAGGGAATGAGGGAGGAGGAAGGATGTGTGCGTCATGGAGCCCTGTCCTCTGAGCCCAGGTGCTCCGGCCCTCCAAGGGAGGTGTCCCGTCCCTCCAGGGGATGCCCTGGCCCTCTAGGGGGTCCCCTGTCCCCCCAGGGGGTGTCCAGTCCCTACGAGGGGTGTCCCGTCCCTCCAGGGGGTGCCCTGGTCCTCTAGGGGGTCCCCTGTACCTCCAGGGGGTATCCCATCCCTCCAGAGGGTCCCCTGTCCCCCCAGGGGCTGTCCGGTCCCTATGAGGGGTGCCTCGTCCCTCCAGGGGGTGCCCTGATCCTCCAGGGGGTGGCCATGGAGTACCGTCAGCCAGGAGGCCCTGACAAAACCCAGAGAGGCTCCTGTGTCCCAAGTTAAGCCAGTGAGAGTCCCTTCCAGGACACTAAATGGTCACCAAGGGACTCGGGTACAGAGCCCCTGCAGTGGCCCAGTGGTGATGCTGAGTCTGTGTATTCTTCCCCCTCGGGGTCCCGGGAGCTCCTGGCTCGGAGCTTTTCCAAAGCCCGGCGCTACAGGCCAACCTCGGACACCAGCAGTTACCCCGGATCCTTCCTGCAGATGGCCCGAGTCAGCGAGAGCTCCTTCCTGCTGCCGTCTACCCCCGTGTCCACACAGCTGTGTGCTCACGTGGACGAAACCCTCAGAGCACACGGCCCAGCCGTCTGTCCGTGTGCGCCTGCCCTGGCGCAAACTCTGTGTCTGAACAGATGAACATGAGTGATGGTGATCACGCGGACGTGCACTGGAACCTCTGTGCCCTGGTGTCCCCGGGGAGCTCCCTACTGAGGGACAGCAATCCTGAAGATACCCCCCCGCCCCAGTCCAAGTGGAAGGAGCAGAATCAGCGTCCAGGGCAGGAGAACCCACGATCAGAATCACAACTGCCACAGTTTTCTGATCATCACAGATCCTTCCATGGCCTTGCCTTCCGTGGCCTTGGCCGCCACCCACGTGCTGCCTCCACCAGAGACCTCGAGTGCGCCTGTGGCCCATCTGCACAACTCAGGCCCAGCCCCTCTGGGGTCAGTCCTGCAGATCCCAGATGCCCCGTGTGTCCCACAGGCTGGTCCCTGAAGGTGGACCCGAGAAGTATGTGTCCGCGTGTCCCTGGGGTGACAACCAGGCTGCACTAACCCGGACGAGCCCTGGCAGACTCACTGCTTAGTGAGGATTTCTGAGTTCTTCCTCCCGGGCAGACACCCCCTTCCCTGAAATCCTGGGAAACTGGCACCCCGGCACCTGACCTACAGCCCTGTACATGGCGATCTTTTTGCAAATGCGCCTGATACCTGGTTAGGTGTGGATTCAAATTCTGACCCGACACACAGAACCAAGAGCCTGGACGTGGGGGCCGAGCTGTGAGGGGCCGTGTCCCCCATTGCACAGATGCTTCCAGGGGGGTAAGTGGCCGGATCAGGGGAGTGGCAGAGCAGACCTCCCGCAAACACTCTCCCTGTGTCACTGGGCGCCCACTTGTCAGGAGCGGCACCCCCACAGCTGGGGGGCGGCCTGGATCTCCCTCAACTGTGATGCCCCTCCTCCCCCTCCGCCCCTGCACCGGCCAGTGGAGACGGGCTTCTGGCCCTGCGGAGCCCAGCGGACAGGTGTGAAGCCTCCCTCCTCCCAGGGATGCCTGACCCCCGCCCAGATTCAGGGGACCTGCTCCGAAACGGGAGAGCCAGCATCAGAGTCTTGCTCCCCCTGAACCCTCGGGGTGCCTCGGCTGAATCCTCTGGACATTTTCAGTGGCAAAATAAATCTGATTTGCAGAAGCCACGAAGGAAACAGGACGTGTTACTGGAGACGGCGAAGGACGGGTGCAAGCAACCGACGAGAGCCAGTGACGGCTACGAACACAAGCCAGTGCCCCCCACGCACAGCCGGGGGAGGAGCGCAAGCCGGAAGGGGCGGGCCGGGGACGGGGCTTCACCCGCCCCCCCAGACGCTCCCAAACCCCGACGCCCGCGCCTCCCCCCACACCGGGCCACAAACAGTGTGAGGAGGAAGCCTCGCGCTCCCAACGGGGTCCCTCGCCTCGCGAGCCCCAGTCGGCTAGCTGCCCCGACACCCGATGGGCCTTGGCTCCGAGACCTTGACCCAGGCCCCCCGGAAGGTCAGGAGGGTGGCCTTGCCCGAAGCTGGAATTCCTGTCTAAGAATTCCCTCTCCCTGTGTCCTCTGGGCCCATTAAGGCGTCCCCACCACAGCGCCTTGCAGGACGGACGCAGCCCGAGTCCCGGGGCAGGAAGCCGACGCGGTCTCCTGTGGCCTGATGGCAGCGCGGACGTGCCGCACACACGGGAGCAGGCGCCCGCACGTCGCCGGTCACGAGCTCGGCGCTGCCGCCGACCAGTCAGCACGTGCGGGCCAGCGTCGGCGCCCCGGCTGCTCAGTCACCGTCTTCCCGGTCTGCACAACTACTCGAGGCGTGCCGACTCTGGTTCCCACTTCGCGGCTGGAAAAACCGAGGCACAGAGACCTGAAGTAACCTGCTGACGGTCAGGTGGCCCGGAAGTCCCCTTCTCTCCGGAGTGGCCAGGCTTCGTTAGCTTCTTGGCAGTTTTGTGGGTCATGAAGGGCACCCTGGAGGGGACCTGACCGCAAGGCCGCCATCGATCACCGTCAGCTGATCGAAGGACTGAGACCCCCAGGAAACGAAGACGAGCTAGGGTGGTGCAGGTACAGGTGCCGGGTGGTCCCGCCTCCTCTCCCAACAGGCCCTCAGACCCTCTCGGGCGCACAGGCTCTGGCTACAGGCGGCGGGCACCACGAGGGCGGCCGTGTTCCCAGGCTGCACCCCTCCCCTCCCCTGTCCCGTCCTGCCCCGAGGGCACTGATCGCAGGGGCGACTCCTCTGACGCGGGAGACCCTGCGCACGGACCTGCAGGGACAGCAGGCGTGCGGGGCCCAGGTCCAGCCCAGCGCTCCCGCCCTTTGTGCTGTAACTGTGGTTTTACTTTGAGTCACTGGCCTCGCTGCCGGGCGCCTCCACACAGCTCCGCGGGGCCAGATGAACCACTTCAGTCCCGGGCACACGGCTGGGGGGATGCCGGAGCGGCTGCCGCCCGTGCGCCTGCAGCCCGTGCGCCCGCGGCGGGACAGATCACGGATTCCGGCCACTGGGTCTGGTGGCTGGAGCCCGAGTCCCAGCGCCATGTCCCCATGAGGCTTCCCCTCAAGTCGGCGATGCGGACGGCACAGCCAGAGGGAAGCCTCGATTAAAAACATCAATTGGCAATATTTTGAAAGTTGCTAAAAATGTTAATAGGGATCATACCGTCCTAAGGACTCACACTCACACACAGGCACACGCACTCACAGACACCTGCATTCACACACGCACACGCACGCTCACACTTCCACAAGGCACACAGAGACACTCGCACACGCACTCACACACGCACACGCAGACACCTGCATTCGCACATGCACACTCACACTTCCACAAGGCACACAGAGACACTTGCACATGCACTCACACCTGCATTCGCACACGCACGCTCACACTTCCATAAGGCACATAGACACTTGCACATGCACTCACACACACATGCACGCTCATGCACACACTTCCACAAGGCACACATTTGCACACGCACTCACATGCACACGTACTCACACACGGACATGCACTCGCACACCCTTGCACATGCTCACGCAGTTACACGCACTCACACAAACTCGGGCCCTGGAGCTCCCTCCTTCTCTCTGTCCATCTGTCTCTCTCCCTGATTTTGACCTCTGTGCTCCTAGGCCCTGTTTTCAGGCACGTCCATGCCCGGTCTCATAAGGCACTGTTACTATAATTCTCAAAAGAGACAGACTTCTGACCACGCAAATATTCTGAATTTCGAAAAGTGCTTTGTTTGGCAAAGTTCTGGAAAAGCGTCCCCGTGCTGCCATGGGACCTCCCCAGGAGCCCCTGGACTGTTCTCACATTTAGTTTGTTAAGTCGGCCCTGCTCTTGCCAGATCTACTCCCGGAAGAGAGGTGTCTCGGGCCCTCCCCGGGTCTGCTCCCTGGGGTCACACACGGCGACTTCCTCTGGGTGCTCTCGGCTCTGTGGTCACTTCCAGCTGCACCGGCCATGCTGCGGGCTCTGTCAGAGCCACCGGGAGGGAGGGAGCTCCTGGTCCTGAAAGGCGTGCAAAGCCAGACCCACAGGGCCATCCACCGGCAACACCAAGAGGGGGCCTCCTGACCCTCATGTCGAAAACTTCGCAACGTAAGATGGATCTAAGGTTCATTCGCCTTCATTTTAGGAAAATCACCACAATGAGCGTCACGGGTTGTTCTTGGAGGAAATCGTGGAGTCACAGAGCCCAGGTGGCAGGCGCTCCAGCAGCCAGGATGGTCCTGTCCCCACCCCAGGGGGCATCAGGCGAGAAGGCGCATCAGGCCAGAAGCTGCAGAGAAGCGCTCTTGCCCCGCAGCGGTGGCTCGGCCCCTGGTGCTGGTCTGCGAGGTGGTGGGGGGAGGCGCGGGGCCCTCTGCCTGCAGCACCAGGCCCGAGAGAGCAGGTCCCCGGGTTGCTCCCTCTCCTGCCGGAGGGCAGGGCAGCAGGGGCACTGGATGGAGGGCCCAGGCCAAGGGGCAGAGCGGGGCCCCTGCAGGAGCGTGGGTGTCCTCACCGCAGAGCCCGCTGCCGACGGCTGGCTGGGCCCCCAGGGAGGGTCCTGGGCCTGGGGGTCTGGGGGTAGCCCCACCCACAGAGGCTGTAGGCTCCTGGGCGGGGCAGTCGGGGTCCAGGGAAGGCCCGTGCGTGGTCCCGGGGTGCTGGAGGGAGCGGACACAGGCAGTACCCGAGGGCCCTTCTGGGGCCTCGCGAAGCCCAGGGACGCCACAGCCCCGAGCCACTGGAGGGCCAGCCGGGGCCAGTGCCCGAGGGCATGGCCAGCTTGCGGGGCCCCTGGTCCGGCAGGTGGCTTCACAGGCACTGGTCAGCGGGTGTTGGAGTGGGACTTTATGGTGTCATCAAAGGCAGATGACGTCACAGCCACTGCGGGCAGTCAGCAGAGATCCTGAGCCGTGTGGGGATCTGCCCGGGCTCAAAGGGCCGCGCTTGGTGGAGCTGGGACCCGCGTGCGTCACCCTCTCCTCCTCCTCTGCATCCCGATGGCTGGCGAGGGCGGACCCAGGCAGTTCCATCTGGGAAGGTGGGCCGGGGGCGGAGGCAGGGCCGCAGAAGCCTCGGAGGAGGGTGCAGAAGAGCCAGGAACAAACCCAAGCCTGTGGAGTCCAGCTAGGCTGGGAGGGGGTCTGGGGGCAGGTTTTGGGGGGTGCTGCCAGGTGCTGGGGCAGGGAAGATGGGTCCCAAGCACTGGCCCCCTGCGGAGTAGCCGAGTCTATGACTAGTTCCAACCCCCCCCCGACCCGTAGGACGAGGGGTCTTGACCACCCAGCAACCCTTCAGCGACCCCTAAGGAAGGACTCAGGGCCACGGTCAGCCGGATATTCCTTCCCAAGGGTCAGGTTCGGGCTGACGGGTCACAGAGCATTCTGGGCCCTGCACTTGGCTCTGAGGAAACGTGGACATGGCAGGTGAGTGGTGTGAGTGACCGGGACACGGCGGTGTGCACAGATGGCAGGCGGGGAGGGGGGAGGGCATCACCCCTCCATGCACCTCAGCCCACCGGTTCCACGGGACTGACCACGGGTTGGTGCCCAGCACTGGGCCCGGAGCTGCCCAAGGGCGGGGATACTCTCTGGCCTCTGCTCATGCCTCAGCGCAGGAGGGAGTCAGTCACGCGCGGGGACCAGCGCAGGGGCTGCCGGCAGGACCAGCAGGTGGCAGAGGACCAGCAGGAGGCCCCATGGCCGCCAGGCGGGGTCAGGATCCAGGGCGCAGTAGGAGGTGGCAATGGGCCGCTGTCTGTGCCCGTGCCCAAGGCCTCCGTGGGGGGGCCCCGCAGGACAACCTGGCCCAAGTGTCCCGGGGCCCCCGAGAGGAGGCCGTGGGGGAGAGAGCCGATATAAATCAGAGCTAACCCGTGCTGATCCCTGGCTCCCTAAATCAAGAACCTGGCAGATCTTCGGGGCGAGAATCAATCTTCCTGTCCCCACGGTAAATACCATAATCCTTTCTCCAGCGCGGTGTAGAGAATGTAACTGTCACGCTGTGATTCATTTGAAAATATTCTGCCAGGTTATCTGAATAAATGGGGGCATCTGCACACTTCTGGCCAGGAGGTCAGAGGGCTTTCTGGGACACAGGCCGCTGCCCTCCGGGCCGGCCCCAGGCAGGGCGGCCCCCAGGGCCGTGCACCGCCCAGCGCTGCGCCCCTCTCTCCCGCCCGATGGTTTATCACAAGCTGATGCGGGCACGACTCGGACCCTGCGGGTGTCCGGGGGCCACGCCCGCCCCCTCGGCCCCGGTGGCCTCCACTCGTGGACTGCGCGAGCTGTGTGCCACGTGCTCACGCACGTCTGTCGTGTCCGCCGCTTGTCTAAACCTTCACGCAGAAACGCCACACAGACTCCTCGTGGCGTGGTCCAGGCGCGTCCATGTCGTCTGTGTGAGTGCTCTTCGCTCCGCGTTCCGAGTTCCCACACACACTGCACCAGTGGGAGGGACGCGGCTTTCTGCTCCAACGTGCGGGTGACCTGGCTTTTCGTTACTGCCGGACCGACGGGCGGGGGGCCTCCTCGCCAGCCTCCCCGGGACCGGTCCTCGGGAGCGTGGGCCACACTCGCTGTGCTTCCTGCCCTGGCTTCTCTCTGGCCGTGCGTCTGTCCAGTCTTCCACCAGGTAGAACTTGGGGATCTTAGCCTTTGTCCTCTGTGACTTGCACGGACAGGCTTTCTTTCCCCTGGACGACACTGTACGTCTTTCTTGTTTTCCCCTGACATTTCTGTGTCTCTGTTTCTTGCTCAGTCCTCATCTCCAGCACCTGTGCTCCGCGGCTTTGCCGACTCCACGCTCTTTCCCCAGGCCATGGGGTTCATGCGGGATTCCAGGCCCAGCCGTGGGGCTCACAAATCCCTCACGGGCATGTCCTCTTTCTGGGCCCTGCTCTCGCATATAGAGCTGTCTGTCTGATGCCACAGAAGGGCCACCGACTCAGCAAATCCTAACCTGTACTCAGGATCTCTCTTCCCAAACATCGACGTCTCGTCCAGGTGGGGGGAGAGAGGCTAGTATGTCCTCCTGATGGAGATGCTGAGATTTAGGCCCACGCACTGTAGCCCCAGAGACAGGGTGGAGGAGAAGGGGATGCTGCGTGACCTGAGACGTGGAGGAGGGAAAGGCCCACAGCCCGGCCAGGAGCCTCACGGAGGGCGTGGGGCTGGGTCACCAGGAGGAGAAGGAACGCAATCGGGAGAGCCCACCAGCGGACAGTCTGCAGCCCTAGAAACCGCCCCGGGGCATCGAGGGAGCACGTGATGGAGTCTCACCCTCTTCAAGTTCCCGCCAGAACAGCTCCGTCTCTGCGCCATGAGCACAGGCCAGGGAGAAGCGAGGGTGCAGGCTGAGAGGGAAGGAAGAAGAGGCAGAGGTCCACGTGGACCACCAGCCTGTGCAGCTGCCACGACACTGGGGCAGGAACAGGGAGGGCAGAGGCCGGGCGCTGGCGCAAGCCAAGGGCACGCCCCCCATCTAGCCCTCGGATCTAGAACTCCCAGCACCCCGATGGCACCGGCTGCCTCTCAGAGGCCTCACACCCAAACCGTCCCCTCAGTCCTTTGCCCCGGATCTGTGACTAGTTGTTCTCAGTTGAGGCTGAATGTGACATATGCACCAGAAATCATGTCTTCCCCGACATGGCTCAAGGTGAAGTTCACGCTGGAGCAGGGCCGGGGGGGATGGGGGAGGGTAGATGCAGCGGGGGTGGGGGTGGGGAGGGGCAGGGGCAACAAGAATGGAAGCACGGGTACCTTCTCAGAGGCTCCCGTGTCCCGAGCTGGCAAGGCATGGCGGCGTTGCCCACGGGAGCATTGACGGGAGCCACAGGGAAGGGCCAGGACAGCCCCCAGGAGCCCTACTCCTGCCGGGACAGCCCAGGGCGGCCAGGGCTCTGGGGGAGGGGCCCCTGCCGCACCAGCACCTCGCCAGCAAGACGCTGGCCCACGGGGGCCTGGTGGCAGCAGCAGGGACCAGCGGGGGCAGCAGTGGCTCCAGACGAACCCAGCAGACCACAGTGACACGCCACAGCCCTCAAATCAAGCGTCCCCAGAACCACAGCCGCCACGGAACAGGGTGACCGCCTGCTGCAGAGAGCCCGTAACTCCAGCCCGGCGCCTGCGGACCTGAGACAGGTCACATCCGGCCACCGCCAGAGGCTGCCTGTCGGGCCCAGAACCAAGAAAATCACGATTTCAAAGCTCGGAGGAGGGGTTAGGGCACTGAGTACACCAGAACGAGGACCATCTCGCGTTGATGCGCTAAGTCCTCACCATGGACACCAGGGAAGAAGGGCAGAGAGAAGGCAGGTGAGAGCACACGTCAGCGACACTGAGGTCGGGAAAGGCCAGGAAACCGTCCATGAGACAGACGTCTGTTCTCTGGACAAAAGTTGGCAGAATTCACAAACCTCTGGCAAAACTGACAAAAGTTAATAGAAAGAAACCCAGCTGCCCAATATCGGGAATTAAATGGGGAGTATCTATCTCCGTAGATTGTGATATTACAAACAACTCCCAATACAAAAAGAAGAAATGGACCAATTCCAGGAAACTTAACCAAAACTTAACCCAAGTTAGAGAGTCTAAATGGTCCCCTAACCAGTAAAGAAACTGAATTCCTAATTAAAATCCCCCTTGAAAGAAATCACCAGGCCCAGATGGTTTTATAGGAGAATTCTACCAAACGATTAAAAAAATTAATTCCTTTTCACAAAAAGACACCCAGACGGCCAGCAGACACACGAGAAGGTGCCTGACACCGCGGACCGCCAGGGACAGACAGGTCACACCACGAGGAGCACCGCCCACCCCGCCGGAGTGGCTGACACCCGCAAGGCCGCGGAGAGCGGGCGCACTCTGGACGGCAGTGGGGGGCCCTCGGCAAAGCCGCAGACAGAACCACCCCGCGGCCCAGGACCCCCACGACTGGGGACTCACCCAAAGGGACGAGGGTCCCTGTCCTGAGGACACCCGCACGCACGTGCTCGCTCGGCATCGCTCACGGCAGCCAGGGGCGAGCCCCCCGCAAGTGCCCGCCGATGGACGAGTGGACGGAGGAAGCCAGGCGCACCTACGCACGCTGGGACACCGCTCAGCCCCACAGACGGGGCTCCTGACCTTGGGGACAACGCAGGTGACCCACAGGCCGTCACGCCAAATGAGAGAAGCCAGGCGCACACCTGACCTCACCGATGCGTGGATTCTGACAGTCGAACTCGCGGGGCGGACAGCGGGTGGCGGCCGCGGGTCGAGGGGTGCTCGGGCAGATGCCGGGTCAGGAGGACAAGGCTGTAGTTGTGCGACACGGAGCTCTGGAAATCCAACGTGCCGTGTGGGGACTGGAGCCCGCTGGGTGTGCCAGCAGGGGTCCTAAGTGTTGTCGGCGCACGCAGATGCGGCCGCGTCCGGCGCTGGGCGCGAGCCCACGGTGCACACACGCGGCACGTCACAGCGCACGGCAGCTAGGCTGTTCTGTGGCGGGCACGCGGCCACGAGGCTGCGGCAAAATTAACTCCAATCTCACACAGTCTCTTCCGGAAAACACAAAAGGAGGAGCCATTTGCCTGCTCATTTTATTTAAAAGAATTTTTTAATGTTTAGTTTTGAGAGATAGAGACAGGGAGAGACAGAGTGGGAGCAGGGAGGGGCAGAGAGAGAGGGAGACAGAATCTGAAGCAGGCGCCAGGCTCCGAGCTGTCAGCACAGAGCCCCACACGGGGCTGGACCCCACGAACTGTGAGACCGTGACCTGAGCCGAGGCCGGGGCTTTGCCGATGGAGCCCCCGGGCGCCCTCTGCCAGCTCATTTTATGAGGCCGCTGTTTCCCGATACCAAAGCCAGACAGAGAGCAATGGAAGGAGGACAGGTTCCAGGTTCACAGGGTTGGCTGAATATTCAAAAAACTGACGTCATCCACAGTATCATCAAACTAAAGAAACATCCTATGATTGTATCGATGCAGAAAGAGCACTCGGCAAAACCCAACTCTCGCTCACAGTTTGTGTTTCAACCAGGAAGTCAGAGTCGGAATTGCTCACTGACAAAAAGCAGCTGCAGCGGCCGCGGCGCTCACGTCGCACTCATGGCTAAGAACACGGTTTCTCCTGACGAGGAGCAAGGCCTGGGGTCCCCACGGTCTGGGAGGCTCGGCGCTGCAAGTCCCAGCTGCAGCAGGCAGGCAGGACACGTGTGTGAAGGCGTTCGGTCCGGACAGGAAGAAGGGGACCGTCTCCGCCTGCCGATGACGTGTGTGTCTGTGTCCCGCTTCTCAAAGGATCCGCCCGACCCTGTGACACACAGGCTCAGCGCCTGCTCTGGCTTCAGAAACCGGTTCGTTTCTATACACTCCTGGTGAACGTGCCAGAACCGAGACAAAAACTGCAAGGCCATAACGACTACCTCGACGGTGACGAAACCCTTAGGCGTGCGTTTAACAGAAGGTGCAGGGTCGGTGTGCGGAAGTGACCGCGTGCCGGCGAAGACGTCACGCAGACCCGAAGAAATGGACAGATGAGCCACACTCACCCAACGGGGCTGAGCCCCACTTCCATCTAGGGGTTAATGACCGTCCTGTCAGCACACCGGCAAGGTTTTTACGGACGTGGACAAGCTTATTCTGACTCGCGTGCGGAGAGTCGCAGGCCCCAGCGTGATTAAAGCCATCTAGAGAGGAAGAGCCGGGGGAGGGGTCACCGTTCGATGCCACGGTCACAGTAATGACGGCAACGCCGGTGGCATCCCTGGGGGAGACGGATCAGCGGGACGGAACCCAGACCCAGAACCCAGGCCACAAGAGCACCCTGCCGACGTTTGCTGGAGGCGCGGACAAGTCCGTGGGGGAGGGACACTCACGGGCAGAAACTGAACCTCACCCAACATCTCGCGCCTCGTACAAAAATTAACTCAATATGCACCACGGGATTCAATTAAAATGCAAAGCCATAACATTTTTAGGGAGAAAATTGGAGAGAATTCTGGAGACCTAAGGCGAGGCAGACAGCAGGGCTCAGGGAAGGGATCTCGGAGGCCGGGAGGCGGAGGAAAGGGCGAGCTGCAGGCCAGAGGGGGCGTGTGGGCCTCTCCTCTGCACAGGACTCAGGCCCACGGTAAAGAACCTTCAGACTCAACAGAAGAGAACAAACGAGCAACCCAATTAGAAAATGAGCCAAAACGCGTAATTACATGTTTCACCGCAGACGGTGTAGGAACGAGAAGCAGCTCCAGAAACGATGCTCCGCGCCAC
The DNA here is from genome assembly GCA_004023845.1 of Helogale parvula. Lineage (NCBI taxonomy): Eukaryota > Metazoa > Chordata > Mammalia > Carnivora > Herpestidae > Helogale > Helogale parvula. The sequence goes on along the minus strand of PJEM01012240.1, from coordinate 8,161 downwards.
GAGTCGTCGGGAAACGCCGGCGGAGCGCTCGGGGAGACGGCACTGCGCCCGCGGACAGCCACAGGGTCACGCACGGACCGCCGGCGGGCGGGCGGCAGGTCCCGCTGGTGGGCCTGCGGCAGAGGCACACTTCGCCTGTCACCCTAGAGGACTTCATAGGGGCTTCATTTGGCTTCATAGGGGCCAAAACCTGAGGTCCAGCGGGAGCTCCAGGGGCAGACGCCCGCTCAGGGCAGCCCTGGCACAGGCACCAACGGGAGCCCAGGACTGACGCGCAGCACCTGGGAGACTCTCCGGGGAGGGAGCCGGCCCCAAGACCACGCTGCACAGAACCACTCATGTGACACTCTCCAGGGACAAAACTTCAGAAACCGAGAGCCAGTGGGTGACTGCTCGGGGTCATGAACAGGGTGAGGGCCCAAGGGGTGTGCGGCTGCGTGGACCGCACCCGCGGCGGTGTCCCAACCATGATTCACAGGTCGGCTTCACAGAACGTCACAGAACGGAGGAAGGTGGGGAAACACAGGCCGTTATTTCTTAAACCCGAATGTGGACCCGTGGTCATCTCAGGAAGCGTGTCTGTTACAAAGAGTTAAACACATACCTGCCATAAAATCTGGCCGCTCTAGCCCCTCGGTTTGCACCCAAGAAAAATGCGAAACTGGCTCTACAATGACTCAGGGGCGACTGTCACACCTGTTTGATTTGTAATCGCCCCCACCAAGAAACCGCCCAGGTGCTCACCAACAGGTGCCTGCAGCAACCAAACGTGTCCGTGAGATGGAGTTCGATTCGGCCGAGAACTGAGGCAGGAGGCGCCACGGGGAGTTCCAGCCGGAGGGAAGGAGAGAGACGGCACCCCCTCACAGGACTCTGCAGACACAGCCCCAGAAAGTGCGGCCCTACCCACAGTGACAGGAGGCAGGTCGGTGGTCTGCCAGAGGCGGGGAGGACGCAGGGGCAGCGGCCTGTTCACTGTCCTAACTGCCCACGGCTTCGCGGGCAAGCGCACGGCAGGCTGACAAGTCCGTGCACCTGCACTGTGTCCTGTTCATCGCGCCTCAGAGCGGCGGGAATGAGGGCCGAGTGGCTGTGCACGTGAATGAGGAGAGGTCAGGTCCAGGTGTGCACCTGTTTAAGCGCCCAGGTGAGGGGGCGGATGTGAGGTTGAGGAGCAGGTGCGCCCGTGTTTAAGTGCCCAGGTGAGGGGGGTGGATGTGAGGTTGAGGAGGAGCAGGTACAGAGTCTCCACAGAGAGGACAGACTCCAACGTCCACTCCTGGCCCGCGTCCCAGTCCGGACACAGCCGCTGTCCTGGGTCTGGGGTTTCTAAACGCCAGACTGAACCTGGTCTGAAGCCCGGACCTTCGAGTTGAGTCCCCTGCCCCCAGGCCCCTAGGTACCTGGCGCTTCTGAGAAACGTGGCCAGGACGCATGGACATATCCTCAGCCATCCTCAGCACGCCAGGGTGTGGTGGTCACCACGTGTGACCGTGAACATCCCCAGGAAGGGCTGGCCCAACCCATGGTACCCGTGCCAGATGCAGGGGCCGCCGGCCGGTGCGCCTGCTCATGACTCAGGGCCGAGGGAGGACGCTTCCAGAACAAGAGAACGGAGCGGGGACCCCGACCGGAAGGCGATGTGGGTGACGCGTGAGGGAGCCTTGGGGACGGACTCACTGCAGAGCCCAAGACGACCCTGGACGTGGTGAGCAGGACACAGGGGCCCCTCCACAGAGCCATGCAGGCGGCTCACGCCATGTCACCTGGAAGCACCTGCTAGGCAGGAGGCCGTGTGGGGTTCCCCTGGAGGGGACAGTGGCCCAGCAGGGGAGGGAGTCTGACCCCCTGGAAGACTCTCCTGCCCCTCGCCAGGTGCTACAGATCCCCTGAGTGTGCAGCTCACCCTGCGAGGGACACCGGATCTGGACCCCACGTCCCCGTCCCGCATGGGACAAACGCAGCTGCTCGGTGCCACACATCGGGCCAGGGTTTCTGCTTGGGACGAGACCCCCTCAGCCGGAACGGGGGAGGTCCCCGGCCAGGACGCCGCCCCCCAGCGCTGCAGCAAGGCACGCCCCGCTCTGTGCACTCTCCCCCTGCACCCCGCCTGCGCTCTCCCGAGTCTTGGGAGAACCTGCAGGAATCAGCATGCACTAGGCAGGGTGAGGTTTCTCCAGGGACAGAAGCAGGGGTGGAGTCAGTTTCAGGATTAGGATCAGCTTGGAGCAGAGACCGTGCACCTGTGAGAATAAAGGGCGCGGAGGGCAAGTGTGTGTGGAAGCCTTCTGCACACTGTAAAGTGCTGTCCACCTGGTGGTCCCTCCTTTGCGTGCATGACTCATTAGCAGGGGCCCTCAGGCCTGTGAGCGGTCCTGGGCAGGCAGTGACGGGGACAACAGGCTCTGAGTTAATGGTTGAGACCCGGAGGGCAGCCCTACAGACGCCAGGACAGAGGACACACCAGGAGATGCACTTGGCAGGAAGGGGGGAGGGTAAGAGAACCCCCGGACAGGTGCACACACGGGCACACATACATGCACAAGCGTGCACACCTCAGCAGCTCCTGGAAGGCAGAGTGAGGGGCCCCGGTGCCCACAGGCGTGGGCTGGGAGGGCTGGAGCTCCTCTGGGGGCAGGGGCCCCAGCCCCTGGCTCCCTGCACGGGCTCTGGGTCCCCACCCCTGCCCTGGGTTTGCAGGCTCTGAGTCTGGCTCCAGGTGGGACTCGGAGGCTCCTTGCTGGCTCTCAGAATGAGGACTCTCAGCCGTGGCTGGACAGAGCCGGTCACTGGGGGACCCGCAGCAGTCACCGTGGGGGGACGGGTGGACCCGCAGGGGCCCCTGGGGCTCCCACGACGCTGCCGGCCGGCCGTGCGCAGCCGGGAGTGCAGACGCGCACTGGCGTCGGAGAAGGACAGCAGGGCCGCCGAGAACTGGGTGCCCGGCTGACGCAGGGGAGGGGCTGTGGGTGGGGAGGGGCCCCTGCTTCCAGTGAAAACAGCAGTGACAAACAAGGCCCCGAAGTCGCAGCCTAACACAGCTCCTCTCACGGCCTCCTCGCCCTCACAGTCCCGTCCGGAGAGACGCAGGTCCCCGGGCAGGTGTCCCGTGCGTGTGGTCGTGCGCGCGGGCGGGTTTCTGTCCTCGTGCAGCACGCAACACACCTCGTCCCTGTTTCCACACGGGCTTCAGAACCGAGGTCAGCAGCTGCGCAACATGAAACAGCACAGGTGCCCCCCGTGACCCACCCTCCCCCCGTCCCCGGGTGTTCGGGTCACTGCCAAGCCAGCGTCGCCGGCAGCGCCACGCCGCAGGTCCTCAGGGGACATCCTTTCTTTCCAGAGGTGACGGATCGGGCCGAGGACGGAAACGTCGGGCCTCGCTGCACGCCGTCTACGCCCAGCCCGGCGAGGCTTCCTAGGCTCACCCGCACCGCGTCCCGCACCCCACCGCGACCTCCGTGGCGGCTGGCCACGCCTGCTCACCGGGGGGCACGCGGCCCCGCCACGGCCAGCCACCCTGGAGGCGGTGCTCGCCGTCCACGGGCCGTCGCGTTTCCCCGCTTACCCGTGTAAGGGGCCCTCGCTGGGCACAGCCGCCCCGCCCCCTGCGTCTCCCCCGCGGAGCAGTTGCGCTCTGGTCCTGCGCTGCCTGCCCCTGCTTCCTTCTGTGGTTTCATAAATATTTCATTTTGTGCTGACTTTTCTATGTTTTGTAAAAGAGAATTAGCTCTTTGAGGCGTCTGCTTCGGCGTTAGCGGGAGACCTAAATTACAATTCTTCCTGCTTCCCGGTTTCCCAACACTGTGCATTTTTCATTATTTTTTAATTATTATTTAATACAGTGTCTTAACGTCGAGCAGGTGACGCCTTCCGACTTGCTCTGTTTTTCAGATGTCCTTTGAAACTGCCATCTGTTTGCTTCTCCAGAATCCACTGCTTCCAGAAAAATCCTGCTGGGACTGACTGAGGGCGGCTGTGTTTGCTCATTAAGCTAAACCGACGACCGTCCTCCCCTCGGGACGGACCGCGTCTGTCCCCCTGTCCTCGCCCCACAGGTGCGACTCCCCTCACGAAGGTCAGCTGTGGGCTCTGCTTCTTCCGAGTCGCTCCGCTCGCCCGCTCCTGTGGTGACTGGACGTTTTCGTGGCGTTTCCGGCTACTGCTCGCGCTCAGCCCATCGACGCTGATGCCCGGCCTCCGGCCTCTTACTCTCGCTCCCGGGTTCTTGCTGATTCCTTCGGACCCACCATCTACACCGAGGCTCCCGTACTGCCTCACCCCGCTCGCCTCCCGCCGCCGACTGAGCTGGCGGGAATGTCCACGCGAGGCCCGGCTGAACCGGCTCGAATCGCCTCCGGGACCGGGCTGGGTGCTCGTCCGCTGCTGTGCGTGACGGTCCGCGGGACGAAGATCGAATTTGTTCTTGTCCCGCACTCCTTACCAGCGCTGGTTCTGTTCCAGAACCCTTTCCCCAAGTTCTCCTCTGTTCTAAAGGACGGAACGTTAGCACGTTACCTTCCAGGTGCCTCTGAGCACGACTTCACACCTTTTCCTTCATCCTTCCTGCCGAACGGACGAGGAAGAGCCCCCCCCAGCGGCAGTCTGGGGCCCCCCGTTGTTGACCCCAGCCGTCACGCTGGGGAGGCGTGTTCTGGTCACAAAGGCCTCAGAGCTGCTGGCGGCTGTGTGGTGACCAGTGCAGGGCACGCGCGCGCACACACTCACACACACACACACCCCCCGGAGTCTGCCTCCCTGGCACATTATCTTAAGCTGCTGGGTTTAAGGAAACGTGGACCCTGGAGAAGCCCCGAACGCCCCCGGGAAGCCTCCCTCCCGTGCCCGAGGGGCGCCCCGTCCGCAGGGCATCACCCTCCTGTGCCGGGAACAGCGGGTGGCGCTTACGTGCAGGAGGCACAGACGCAGATCTGCACGCCAGCCTCAGCCTCGCTTGCTGTGCCTTCCGGACCACCTGCCACAACGGACCCCCCCTCCCTTCTGTCTTTAGCCGAAGACGGTACTTAAGGTGACAGCTTCGACGATTTCCCGGACTCGGCCCGCCTTCCTCGGCCTCTCGGGGGTACGCAGGGGTCTGTCTGACTCACTCCTGTCAGTCAGTCCGTCTCCGGTCTGGCCCTGAGGTGCAGACCAGCTCCAAGGACCCTGAGGCCACAGCGCGGTGCACAAAGGCAGGGGAAGGCATCCACACAGGGTGCTTTCAGCACCTAAGCATTTCAGGTGGTGAAACCGCACCAGGCAGCTGCCCGAGTGGCTCTGGAATTTAAGAAACTTGCAAAGACCGGAGGATTAATTGTACACAATCTCTCTCTGAAAGCAGAACAGGACACATCTGACTAAAATTTAACGGAGACACAAGTACAAGTGGGGAGGGAGAACCCCCCAGTCTGCCCCCAACACTCCTGCTCTCCCTCCCGCGGCTGCCCCTGCAGACCGCCGCCCCCACCCCCCTCCCCGCTCCCTGGTGGCTCTCTCTGTTGCCTGGGGGGGGCTTTGTTCTGCTCCAGTTCGCCAGAACAGTTGCTGCTCCTGGGATCGGAGCAGAGCAGCTCGGCTCCCGGGAAACACCACTCCCGCTGCCATGAATCTCCTCCTCGCCCCACCCTCCCGAGGCCACACACTTGAATTCACGTCCAACTGACGGGGGCGGGCGGACAGGGGCTACCGCTGATGCTGCCACTTACAGATGGATGGACGGATGCATTACCCACCATGCACGCGACTGAGGAATGGCGGGGCCGACACTTCTCAACGAGCTCCACTGTGATCCCAGACCCCAAGTTCTCTTCACCACCCCACGCTGCCGTCCTGCAAGAAACCTCCTCCCCTTCCGGGCTTGACTAGAGAATTCAAGCAACCAAGGGAGGTACGCGTGCACTTGCTTTAAGTAACGTGAAGCTCCCGGGCACGTTGAACACGCGGGCTGCCAGGCTGGGTAGGGGACAGGGAGCCCCTTGCCACCCTCACCCCCTTTTGTTTATTTCGCACAAAGCAAGCCTAACATTCTCATCCCTCTGGGAGGCCAAGCAGGGCGGTGGGCGGGCGGGCAGACACCAAAGGGAGGGGGCGGCCCGGGCCTGCTGCTGTAAAGGGCTCTGGGGGAGGTGGGCTGCCCTGCCCCCAGGGGCGTCTGCAGCTCTGGCCGCCGCAGGCCCAGTGGAGCACACGGAGGCTGGTGGAGCCCCGCTCCTGGGGCCCCGGGGCCCCGCCAGGTGAGGAGGGTGCAGCTGGGGGAGGAGGTCAGCTGACCCCGTTCTGAGTGCAGAGAGGCCTTGGGGGGTCAGGACCCTCATGGCACTAGGAGGGAGGGACAGGCGGAGCCATGGGGGTGGGGAAGAGAGGGGACGCCTGTCCAGACGCTGGGGCTGTGGGTGCAGTGGAGAGGCCAGTTCCCAAAGCAGTGCAGAGACTCTCTGCTGTTGCCCCCCCGAGTCAGAGACGTGACCAGCCCAGGGTCCCACAGCCTGCGGGTGCAGGAACGGGGAGAAGCCGGTGAGGACCAGGGCTCCTCCAATGGGCCCCTGGTCGCTGCGGCGGCTGTGCCTGCGGCCCCCTGCGGATGGAGCAGGTACAGGGCTCTGCGGGTGACCCCACCCTGGGGAAGGCTGCTGACCAGGGCGGTGAGAGGCCCCAGGACCCTGAGAGCAGAAGAAATGTGCCTAGAGGTGGCGCAATGGGTAGAAAGGAGCCCACACATGCACCTGCACACCAGCGCCTCACACACGATCTCTGCCAACAGCATAAACCCGCTCCGTGATTTCCATACTAAAAGTCCTGTCCCCTCCCGATCCACCTCCCTCCAGCCACACCCCGTCTCTGCCCCCAGGACCCCCAACAAAGCTTGTGAACACCATCTGCACTCGGTGTTCTCACCTCCTGGCTCCCATCCCACCACCCTGGACCCAGCCTCATCCTTGACCCAGTGTCCCCTACTCTCTGCTTTGCCCAGACCCCTGTGGTGTGTCTCATCTCACAGTGATGCACCCGCGTCCTCACCCCAGTCCTGCCTGGGCTCCGAGGCTCCTCCCTCCCTGCGCCGATGTGCAGATGGGGCCACAGGGAGGGAAGAGCCTCTGAGGGACAAGCCCCATGCCTCGTCCCCCCGCAGCCCTCCACTGCTTAACTCTGCATTTAGCCACTGTAATTAATGAGCAAACATTCTTTGCAAAACATTGTTTAAACACCTTAGGATGAATTTAATCAGATATTTAATTACCCTGTAATTAATCATCCAAGCTTAATAAACTGAGCCCAGATCTCTGGGAATTAGGTTTATCCCAAGGACTTCTGAAAATAATATCGTGTCAGAGGCTCGGGTGCTCTGCTGCCCCTGCCCCCAGCAAGCAGCCTGGGCTCAGCCTTTGTGGGGGAGGCCGGTGGGCTGAGGGGCCGCGCTAGGAGCCCAGGGCTCTAGGCCACAGAGCTGGGTGGCCATGAGACGGTCCCACCGCCCCAACCGTGCGTCCCTGCAAACCGCATCCCCCCTACAAGCCACACCGGCTTCCCAGGTGACTCGGGGAGGGCTCCTCCCTGCCCGTCCCCCCGAGCCCCAAACAGGCTCAACGTGGTCTTAACGAGGCGCCAGGGGCTTGCAGACTGTGGATCGGACACCAGTGAGGAGGGCCCTGTGGCCCCTAGCACCTGGACCCTCTCTCCCCTGCCCTCAGTGTCCCCCCACCACTGGGCTTAGCAGACACTGGAGAGGTGGCCTGGCCCAGCAGCAATACAGGGGGGCAGTGGCCCACCACCTGCGAGCATCGGAGGGGCTGAGAGACCCGGAAAATGCCCAACAGAGATGCAGTCCTGACGGCCCTGAATCCTGCCCCCGGGATACTGGGTGGGCAGCAAGGCCACACGGGTGCTTCCCAAGCACAAGGACAGATGAGGCCCCCATGGACAGGAGCACTTCTGACGGCCCAGGCCCTGGTCTAAGACTCAGTCGTGCTGATGCCTGCAGTCATTCGAAGAGGTCATGTGGCTGGGCAGGTAGAGCCTATGGTGAGGAAATCAAGAGTCAGAGTCAGCGAGGAGAGGGCAAGAGCTGCTGCAGGGGCGAGAGACGGGGCAAGAGCTGCTGCAGGGGCGAGAGACAGGGGGCAAGAGCTGCTGCAGGGGCGAGAGACAGGGGGCAAGAGCTGCT